>WAAG01064854.1:0-33022 GCA_013390105.1 Tichodroma muraria | reverse complement strand
CCCCTTTTCTTTTTTTTCTTAAGCCACCACAAATATGCGATGCTGCCTCTTTCATCAGCAAACTGTTGTCACCACCCCCTCAAATTTTACTTCCTCTGCTGGTTCCACTTTTGCAGGGAGGCACACCATTCGGAACGCGCGATTCCCTTCCCCGGGGGCAGCCGCCTTGGACGCGGCCCCTCGCATCTCCTGCTTCCCCGCACCGAGGGAGCTGGGCTGCCCCTTACGTGCTTGGTGGCCTTCTGCAGCTCTAAGCCCAGCGCTTCCGCCTGGCCAGCAGTTTCTTCTCGTAGCTGTTTGGCAGTTTCCATCTCGTATTGCCTGCGGGGCGAGAGAGAGCGCGCAAACCACAGCCCCTCAGCGACATTTCGGAGCAGGCTGGCCCGCGAGGTGACACGCTCTGGCTGCTGGGACCGGCACCAAAAACCAGCTGTTACACCCTGCAGCCCCCCAGGACCCAGCACCAGGCAATCAGACAGGGTTTTTTTACAGCAGGAAGGGGAGGAAAGCTTTCTGCGATGTTTCTGGGTACCACAGGGGAATCACCAGAGAACTTCAAGGAGCAAGAGCTCAGTGCGGAAAGCCTTGCAATTTGGATAACAGAACGCATTTTCTCAGGGTTTGGGAGAAATAGTGGTAGGATATAGAGTCAGTCGTTCTAGAAAAAAAAATAGCCTGGAGCTATTACTGCTTCATTGGATTGATTTCTTCGTGTTTGAGAGGGAATTTCACTTGACAGCAAGCAGATGCCATCAGAACCAGGGCTAAAGAGGATGGCTTTCAATGAAACCCTTCTTTTCCACTGCAGAAACCTTTGCCCATTTCCTCTCTAACTCACCTCGGTATTTTTTTATTTTTTGTTGCTTTCATCAGAAACAATTTTGACACAGAGACAGCTTTAAGAAACCAAGCCATCAGTATTTTTACCAGCTCTTTTCCAGGTGGAGGGAGAGCATGTAGGAGGTGGTTCAGTGAAAGATAAGGCAGGCAAAAGTGTGGTACAACTGCTCTGCATCAGCTCTCAGGGCTGCCAAGCCCTAGGGGCATCCCAAACCCAGGGATGGGGCTTGGAGCAACCTGGTCTAGTGGAAGGTGCCCCTGCCATGGGCAGGGATAACAGATAACTTAGAACTGGATGATCTTTAAGGTCCTTTCCAGCCCAGGCCATTTTATGATCCTATTTCTAAGATCACAACTCATAGAAGGAACCATATGCCAAAAAGTTACATTTTCATATTTAATGTCAACTCATTGAAGCTACACCCTTGGGAAATTGAGGCATTGTCATCCCTGAGCCTAGCAACTGTATCCCAAGGCAAAAATAACCTGCAGACAGACACTTAGCAGCTCTCCTGCTTCACACAAACCCAGCAGGTTTTTTTAATGGCTCCACCTGCTCGATAGGTAGAGCCTTTGTGCTTTAACTTCTCAGTCTGTGGTTGGTTCTCCCTGGTGTTTTCAAAGACACCTCCAAGACCAAGCACATCAGTTCAGACACAAACCTTAGCCCCCACACAGTGTAGAACTTGTGTTAAAACCAGATCCACTCTCCAAAACAGAAGATCATTTCCTCTGTGAAAAAAATTCTTGAGAATTCAGTAAACTTTGTTCTACCAAAAAAACCTACTCCAAAATAAAATACTGAACAGCTGAGCAACCAGAAAAAAAAGCAANAAAAGAAAAAAGACACATGCTTTGAAAGGGTACCTAGCAGAGAGCTCTTTCTTTAGGTGAACTTGTTCTGTCTTGATTCTCCTCAGGTTGCCTGCCACACGAATAAAATCCTTGTCTAAGGACTCCTTGCATTTTTCCAAAAGCTGGAGTTTCTGGGTCCAAAGATGTCTTTTTTCTCCTAGTTCTTGCTTGAGAGCCTGAGGAATTTTGAAGTTGCCATTTGGTTAGAAGAGTAGACCCAGAGCCTTAATTTACATGGTGAGAATTGAGTTCCCTGCTCCCCCAATTAATACCATCACCTCCATCCCACACTATCAGAGGAAAGATAAAACTCCACCAGCAAAGTGCCCAGATACAGCAACAAAAACCATAGCTCATAACAGGAAGCTGTAATAAGCATCATCTTGAAGAAAGCCCTAAAGTTGATAATTTAGGCTTCTGTGACCCTTCCCTCAAAATACAACTGAGTCCACTGGTACTAAATTAAGTTTGTATTACAGCAAACTAAATGAAATTACCAAGAACCAATAAAACCACATTTCTGTTTGTCATACATGCCTAGCAGATAATCTGTCCCAGGGATCACCCCCACCACAAAGGTTTTTAGATTTACCTTTGGTTTGTAGGAAGGAAAAGGGTAAAAAATAAGCATTAGGTAACACTGAACTCTCTACTGCTCTGAACAGTATAAAGTACTGAGAAGACTCCAGTGCTCTCTCTCTGACCTTGCTCAACTGAACACATGAAAGCATCCTCAGCTTTTAAAGAATGCTTAATGAGAGTCAAACAGAGGTCAGGAAAGAATGAGTTTATATTCCTGGGATTTTGCAGCAATTCTAAGGGGAAAGCATCAAGCTTACAAGTATGGGCCACGTTATCTGCAAGTTGGAGTCTGATGCTCATGAGCTTCAAATAGAAAAAAACCAAGCGCATCAACCATCATGCTTACAAAAAAGCAAAAAAGAAAAAGGCAGTTTTTGCTGATAGGTTTCCTGGGATGGCATGGGATGTGACCATGTGCAACTGCCCACATCCTCAGGATCCCTTTCTCAGCCGAGGCAGGCAGCACTCACTCATAGAAACACCATGATTTTGACACTCAAGCGGTATAGACTTATCAGGGCACGTGTACCAGCCTTATCTCCCAGTAGAAGGGTGAAAAAGATTTTGCTGTCACTATAAATACTTCAATATATGTATATATGCACAAAAACATAAGCACACGTCAAGTTGGCTTTATGTCTAATATCCTTTAAAATGTTTTTGAAAATATTAACCCCCAGCAAAACATGTCCATAATATATTTCATAGGAAATGGTGGGCAAGGCTTCTAGTGACAACTTTTATTGACAAACTAATTACATCTTGGACCATGCACTTCCTCCAAGGCTGGAAGAAGCTACTTGGAATCTCTCACCCTTCTTTTTTATTTTTTGATCTTCTGGTGTTCAGCTCCACGCACAAAATTTCACACATATCTAGCTTGTTCTGTCTAGGTGAAGATAATTTTTGACATGAAGTCACTTCCCATCCCCATGGGACCCTAAAAGATGAGACCTTTTATTTTTAAAGGATTTTGTTTTCTTGATCTTCTGTTAGCTCAGTTTCCAAATGCATCACTCTTTAGGAACCAGAATGGGATTCATTTACCACAATCAACTCCAACCCCCACACTAAAAGTCTTTTAGTTTCACATGTTTTAGAGGAATATGATCCCAATGTGAATGTGACTTCACAAGCACTTTCAGCTCTGACAGCTTTCAAGAAGGAGGTTTTCAGTCAAGATCAAAAAGCTATAGCAATTCATGAGCCAGCAGTTTGCTAAAGTCTACCCAAAGTCACATCTGGGTGAAGAGAGTGAGATGGTTGTACCTTCTCTAAGGGAAAGGTTTCAGGATTTACCTGAAGAAAAATTGTAAAAAAACTGGCTCCAGGACTGGATGGCTCCCCATGACTGCTCCAGCCCTGCCCAGGACATGAAGAGGTCCAGATACACTATTCTGCAACACCAGGGAAAAAAGAAGGGCAGTTTTCTGCCCAAAGAACCAACAAGGTCAAGCAGCATGTCCCCTGCTGGCAACTAGGGGAGAGGAATTGAGGGGTTTGGCATCCATTAGGGAGCTGAAAATCAGCATTAATATATAGCTTGGGGCTATTGTTGGGATCATTCCAAACAACAGATCAGCAGAAAGGAGCAGGTTATAGAAAAAGCCACATCCAATAAGATGGAAATTCCAGAAATTGTGCTGCTGTAGGGGAGAGGAGGAGGAAACAAAAGTGTTTAGTTGTGTCCACAGGCACTTGCTACTACATGGGGAAGATATTTTTATCAGTACCTTGAGCACAAGTCTGTGCTTACAAGCCTCACTAGAGGTATGAGGAGTAGGAGAAAGACATTGTGCAAGATTAAGCTGTAAGACAAGGCTTTGTTGAAATTTTCCCTGTAGAATACACACAGTAAAAGCAGAACTCTTTGCTTTTCACAACGAAATAAGGCCTGTGGAGGTTTTGATTTGGAAAATCAGTTATAAAGCCTCCTCTGCTAACTGACCTGGCTCATCTGCCCTTTCCTTCAAGCAGAGTTTTAACTAAGGGAGCTCTTGCACAAGACAAGCCAGCAAGAACACAGCATGTAAGTGAACAGCAACCATCCTTTTCCTCCTCAAAAAAAAAACTAGTAAAAGAAGGTATTTCTCTCCATGCAGCCATCTCTGACCCACAGATGGACTCTGATCTCCATAAATAAATACACACAGCATACAGCAGCAAGATACACACCTGAAGTTTTTGCCCAGCCCCACCATTTCACTAAACGCTTCAGAGAAACAATTACTCACCACAAGTTTTCTTTCCCAGGCCTGTTGCAGGTCCTCACCAGGATCTTTTACCCATTCCAATGAAGCCATGACAAGCTCCTCTGCTTCAGAGGCTTCCTCTTGCTGAAAAAGAATATCGACCCCAAAACTACATCCCCAAACTCCAGCATTTTTAGTGCTAGAACAATTCTGCCCAGAATTACCCAGAATATAAATTAGTGTTAGAGTAGGTGCCAGTTGATCTTGTTAAACTATGATGCCCTCCACTCTCAAACTACTTACTTTATCAAAAGGAGCAAACAATCCGATCACCAATGCCTGGAGAATTCCTAATTAAATTACTGATCAAAGACAACACCCTTACCCATGTAAGCTTTGCCACTGACCAGGTTTTGCATGATAGTCCTGAATTTTTCTCCTGCATATTCAGGCCCCTGAAGCAAAAGCAGCACTTCACGGTCCAGTGTTTCATCCAGGGACGTCCATTCAGTCCTGATAATCTTGGAAGAGATGTAAGAGCCAGCTAGTTTGTTTTGACATCCCCTGATTACAAACCAGCATCAGTGACATTTAGACTTTCTTGAAGTACCCCTGCTNGTCTTTACCAAGTGATGAATAAGCAGGGCCCTTTCTCACAGGTGACTCGGTGGAATCATGTCTCTGCAGCGTTTGAAGGGCAAACACAGTGACTCACTGGGGCTCTGGAGAGTTGCAATATGGGATGATGCTCTTCAAAGCTGCCTAACCAAGCCTACCTCTCCTTTCTGGGCCTGAAGCTTTAGTCCAATTCGTACATTTTTGTTGTTGTTGCTACATATGATAATTCTTTGCAAATGCACCTTATACAAAAATAAGCAGAAATCGCTCAGCAGCATCTCTCTGCTGCCAGCTGTGCTGCACAGCTTCTATCTGAAGGGAAAACAGCACCCGGGGAAAGATGGGATTCCATGGACTGTCTCAGGAAAGGGGAACAGAATACCTCAGCTTAAAATCAGAATCAAAGCCATAATTGTAGCAGGATGCTCTGCCTAAACTGGTGTAAAACAGCTTCAACAATACCCTACTTGTAAAAATTAGCAGTGGTGGATTGATAAGGGTCATGCTGCTGTTGGTGTTGGAGAATGCCAAGACCAGCCTGATTCCTTGATCCCAACATTAAAAACTCTGAGGATGTGAAGAACGATGTTTCCTGACAGAAACTGACAAAAACAGTGAGGAAGCGGCAGGCTAAGCTTCTGACAAAGGACCCAACTGATCCGGCACAGCTGGCCTGGAAACATCTGACAGTCAATCATTCATACCATAAAAACCCAGTCCCTCCTCTTAAAAGTTAGGGGTTTGACACACCCCCTCTAGCAGGGTGTGTGTGAAGATCCCTCCCTCAACTGGGGACACCCCTCAAAGCTGAACAACAGATTTCCTCATGGTCATCACATGGGCAAGATACAACAAACTCACAATTATTAGCTTGGAAATTACTGGATTAATAGCTAGTGCACTGTACAAGTTATACATACATAATTCTGATTAAAGTCTTGTAGTCCCATCATTATCTTCTATTTACATAAATAACTTATTTTATGCATTTAAATATATTTGGTTTGCCTTCAGAGACGCTTATCAGAATTTCCTAACAATACATTAGACTAAGACCCAACTACTTTATCAAGATGGTCACTCTAATGCTGAATTTTGTTTCTCACTACAGTCAACTGGAAAGAAAAAGAAGTCTCCTCTTCCACAACTGAAAAAAAATCATTGCTCATGTCTGGTGTAGGCAGCACAAGAAGCAGACTGTCAGTTACTTTCTGCAGCATGATAGCCTTTATATATTGGAAAATTGATATCTTCTCCCATCAGTCTGTTCTTCTGCCAGCTAAATGCATGACCCAAGCTCTTCCAGATTTACTTTGTAGAGCAGAGCGGGGCTGGAACTGGATGATCTTTAAGGTTCCTTCCAACCCAGGCCATTCTAGGATACTATGAGCTAATTTTTTAAATCTACAAGCATTTTGTTTGCTCTTCTTTGGACTTTCTCTAAGGTGCTTGGAACAATATTGCAGCCTTCTCATTCTATGCTTACATGCTAGGAATAATGGTTTCAAATTCCAGAGTTATCTAATCATCTACAGGGAATGAGCTTTGTTCTGCCTCTGCTGATGCAAGACAACTGGGAAGAGGTTAACTTAAGGTTTAATTCAGACCTCAGAAGACTGTGCAAGCTCCAGTTCACAGTGCAGTGAATTCATCCCTTCAGGAATATTGCTGTTAAATTTACACAACAACGGGAAACTCAACCCATTCCTAAAAGAAGCAGGAAAAAAATTATATATCAGTCTTTTTTTTGATTTCTGATGATCTGCCTTTCCCGGGATTTGGCCATAATACTCACGAGATCAGCTCTTGCTGCATGTGTTGGATGTTCTCCAGCAGTTTATTTTTTTCAGCCCGCAGGGTCTAAAACATCCGTGGGGTTTGGTTAGAGGCTGACTTTGCCATGCAGAATCAGCACAGGCCAACTCAAACCCAACCCATACCTCTATTATCGAGGAACACTCCACAATGGTTAACTTGAGTTCTTTGATGTCCTGCTCTTTCTGCAGAGATTGTGAAGAAAAGAACCACACAAAAAAATTTATAAACAATCCTCCATCACAGCAGTAAGATACAGGATCTGGCTTGAGCAGCAACCCAATTATGACAAAAATAGTTGTGAACTTAAAAGAACACAGTGAGTTACCTTGCACATTAACTAACAGAAAGCATGACTAGAAAGGTCAACTAAAAGATGACGTTTCCTGACTAAATTCTGAAATTAAGGACACAAACCCTCTTTTCCTGGTGCTGTGCTTTAATATATTACTCAGCTGGTTTCAGGTCCAACAGATTAAACTAGACAGAAGCACCCTAGTTCTGGCTTAACACATTGTCTGTATCATATGCCAGCATGAGTTTTAATCCCAACTGACCCTTCAAACAAGCTGCAATGTTCTGAGTTTACTTATTTTTCATTATTAGAGTGTAGCACTCCGTAGATTAAACATGACCTAACAGGCTGAAAAAGAGTCAGCCTTCATGGTAGGCCTGAGGAATTGGTAGAAGAGCCACCTTTCTTAGCAACTAGCAACGAACTCCAGTCAGGTTATGCCATTCCAATAAACAACTCTGCATAGACAGCAAAGCATTCATAAGAGAAAATAGGAATCTCGAGTAGGAGCTCTTGTCCTCTCACACTTCTATGAGTTCCTCCTTCTCTCTTTAAAAATCATTGAGGTTTTCGAAAGAGATGAAGTGCACAGAAAGTCAGCAGGAAAAGTGAGGTTATAGAACCAGATTATCTCAATGCCACCAAGTAAAGTCGGTTTTCTACACCAGTTTCTTCAAAATTATACCAACCACTCACATTTGTCCACATATAATCCAGCAGTCTACTTTCAAAATGCCCATTTAGTTAGCAGACTAAGAGAGTCTTGTTGACATAAAATGATACTACAGAGCTCACAAAAGCTTTGAATCATTCAAGTAGAAGAAAGTAAAAGCTACATTAAAAAAAAAAAAAAGGCAATTAAATAAATTTGTGTCCTTAAGCTGCCTCTGGAAAAACAGCCAACCAAACCAAACTATTAAAACACTCAGCTATAAAGTTATCAGCTGGATCACATCAAAGTTCAGTTCTCTTTTTACTATTTGAATTCAGCTCAGCAGTCACTTTGCAGAGAGCCTAACAGTCAAATATTTTATCAGGAGATCCATAGCATGTTCTGCTACATAGAAACTCCACTGGCATAGAAGGCTCTTTGCATAATTCATGAATTCAGAGAATGACAGCACATTTATATAGTCTTCTATCTTTGTTTTCTAGTATAAAATGCATGTTTAAAAACATCAAAAATGTTCACTCCTCAGCAAAGCTTAGATAATTGCACCTGAGCAATGAATGGACAGATTTCCTTTTCCATTGGGCTCCAAGTCACCATTTCTAGCTTAACACAAACAATTTCAGTAAAAGACATGAAGGGAAAGGCCTTCTGTAGGTCCCTGCTGAACAAAGTAGCCTGAAGAATTTTCTGGACATTTTGTCTGAAATTTGCAAGTTTGTTTTAATGGGTTATGATTAAAAAAAAACAACAAAAAAAAAAAGCAAGCAAAACCCTGAAACCTTTAATTATGCTGACTCATAACCAGGTCCTAAAGTAGAGCTCGCCTACTTTGAAGCCATTTATAGGCTCAGGTTCTGCAGTATGGGAAGAGTAGAAATACAAGTGCCACAGTGAATACTACTGCCTTGCCTTTTTACAAATCATCCCATCAGCGCAGACCAGGAACCCGGGCCGGTGGAAGCGGTCCCTGCCCACGGCAGGGGGTTGGAACAAGGTACCATTGAGCTCCCTTCCAACCCAAACTACTCTGTGACTGCCTGGTTTTCGGTCTGTAACAAAGTAAAAGCAACTAACCTGGATCAGGCTCGCCTCTCTGTTCACCACAGTGCTCTCATAGACATGGGCTTGCATCTGAAGAATGACAAGATGAAAAGTAAACCCAGCCATCAGTACAGACTGTGATAAAAGTCTGTTCCTATTTCCTACTAGAAAGGGAAAAAGTATCAACATCCCTTGCTTAGAAAGACCAAATTCTTCTTGGAATACCTTGTGTGGTGTTTGTTTCAAAGCACAGATCTTGTACCCAGCAAAGAGTGAAAGCATTCTCAACTTTCAGTCACCTTTGTTTCCTCTCATTTGTCCAGGCCAATATTTTCAGCAATATCTCTCAAAGCATGACCTTAATCTACTTTCTTGAATAGTGAGGGAAAAGCATCTGAAAAAAGTTTAACTTGGAGGAAAGAATGAAACTGTGGACTCTTTCTAGCAGCTCAGTTTTTAGCCTCCAGACAGCAACTTCCTTGGTGAAAGCTGTCACTCTCCAAGCTACTATTTCTCTGCAGTCCTTCAATGTAGAGAGGTTCAGGCTGTTTGCCTTCCAGCAGCAGAAATTCCCCCTTCACTAGATCCAAATAAAATCTAGGTTGACTTTTTACTCCTCTCAGCTTTGAAATGCTTACTTGGAATTGCGCTGCGTTCTTGGACAACTCCAACATCTTCTTTTGCAGCCCATCGTTGTCCATTCTATTCTTAATAAGCTAAACAAGACAGAGTGTTTAGGCACAGCTGAATGGATTGACAGCTTCTCCTTGAAGAAACTAGGCAAAAATGACATCTCCACCCCCAAGCTGCTGCCTACTCTCAAGCACTACCAGCATTTTTGCATATACACTGCATGTGTTTGCCCTACCAAAACTGCTTCTGCTCCTTTTCCCACCCAGAGCACTGGTAAAAGAGAAAACCCCTCAAAATGCAATTTATAACCACTACCAGACCTGGAAAGCTAAAGAAAAGTCAGCCCTGCAGAATGACTTGGTTTAAAAAGATGTGATTTAATAGCTGTTTGGACTAAGGAACTTGGCAGAAAGACTCTTCTTAGGGTGCTTCTTTTCTTTAATGTGTTTGATTTAACCTGTTTCTCCATTCCCCCCTGAAGAGTGCGAAATACAGTCTGTAAACAAGCATTAAAACACTATCACCTGATAAAAACTGGTTTATAAAATATTTGCTCTGATGCAGTTAAAAAAAAAAAAAAGAAAGAAAGAAAGAACAGCTCTCCTTTGAATAAAAAACAGGCCTAAGGATACCTTGCTAATGGAGCTGCTTTCCCTAAAAACTCCTCTAAGTCCTTGGTCAGAGTCAATGGATCCATCTGTGAGTGGAGACCCCACCACTGCATTTTTATTATTATTTTTGTTACATATTTTTGGTGTTACAGCTCTATACAAAATCACTCCTTTGGATTTTAAGGGAGGAAAACAGAAGTGAATATGAAATGTTGAAGTATTGGATGGAGACTGTTTCAATATAGAGTTTGTGTATTTTTATCTGTGGGAACCAGAAAGACATGGAATTTGCTTATAAATCCTGGAAAAAAGGTGGTGGTGGGGGGAGAAAAGTAGTTTGTCTCTGTCCCTATGCTTCCCTAACCTTGTATCCTCACTTACCGAGCCAGTGGAAAATCCAAAGCACAGTGCAACCTCAAGATGTAAAATTTTATGACAAATCTGCCTTTTAAAATGTTAGCTATTTTGATAACCTAATCAGCATGCAGGACTATGAAGTCTCACAAACACTTCATTTCTTAATGGCAAATTTTAGCTAGGCAAGAACATGTCAAATCATGATTTCTTTTACCTCATCCTGGAGAGAAGTAACTTTGATGTTGAGAGACTGATTTTCTTTTTCCTGCTCAAGTTTACAGGGAACAAAAGAAAAACAAGAAAGAAAAATAACAGAAAAAGAGAAAAACAGAAGAGTTGGTTTTAGCATGTCAAGAGTCAAAAAGCAACAGGCCACAAACACATCCAGAGCTGTGGTGTTGAACCCCTTTGTTTCAGAGAGCACACAAAAAGGGGAGAGCTGAGGCTGCTGCAGCTCATGAGCCCTCACTGAAGGTACAGGGAAGATGTTACATCTTATTTTTAACAGCCCGAGCGGCCACACCACTGTTACAGCAAGGTGTGAGGTGCTGTACAAGGGAAACCAAGAAGGAAGAGCACCTACTAGCTGTTTGTTCTGCCAAAGAACCTGCTCTCTCTTCTCTTCTGACACGTTCAGGTTGTTCCTTGCTTCCTCTAGCTCCTCTTCCAGGGATTTGGCTTTCAACACAGAGTGCTGGATGCTGCACAGGGTGAAGCAAATCCAGAGAAACTTTAGCCAGCTAATGTTGGTTGTTTAGATAGACTGGAAATAGAGTATTTTTAGAAGCCACCAGGGACTTATTTTTTTGGCACAGACACTTAACATAGGAGAAGTAATCAAGTTTAAGCCCATCACTTCTGTCCAGGAAGCAAAAGCTCATGGTTCTACTTCCTATTTATCACCCCCTTCCGCTCTTACAGTGAGGGATGAAACCCCATCCAAGACAGGTGGATGCAAACAAAGCTACGTTAAACACATTAAAAATTGAGCTTGTTACAGTTAAATATATCAGGTCACCCGAGCACAGATGCATCTTTAGGACACTTCATGGTTTACACTTGGGGAAACCATTTCAGTTCAGTACTCAAGGGTGAGCTCTGCACCATTTTCTTACCCTAGTCTGATAAACCCCAAACCACGCATTAAAACAACAGACAAGGCCCTTTTCCAAGCTAACTCGATCCTGCAGAGCATCCCAGAGCAGATGGTCCCACATAAGGGCACACAGCCCATGCCAGCTACCCTGCAGAACTCTTAATCTCCCCGAGAACCCTGGGACCAGCTTGGCAGCTGACCAAGACATATCACAGCGTAATTAATTAGGCCAGATGAACACAACAAAAAATGGGCTTGTACTCATGGCACTGATATATCTCCAGGCTACAGAAAGGCTGAACAAGTGACACAACTCACCTCAGTCCATCAAATGAGCAGCAAAAAAGCTTTTAGACACTCATTGCCCCTCTGCTTGGCAACAAGAATTTGGTCTAGAATCGGAAGTCTGCCAGTGCTTGGCTCTTCTCTTGTTAATATTATGCCTTTTTTTTTTTTAATATTGTTATTTTGTTTGTTTGCTTTAGCCTGAGATTCTCCCTGTGTGCACCCACACCAGCACCTGCAGCAGGAACCTGGCTCTGGATGAATGATTTTATAAGAACCAGGGGGGACAGAGCAGAACAACCAGGCAAGAGGGCTAAACTTTACAGATAGTGCAGAAACTCAAGAAAGCCACTGTGATGAAGCAGTGGTGAGGAGAAAAGCATGAAAGCAAGGCTGGAAGATCACAGCTCTGCCCATGGCAGGTGTGATGCCATCAGGGTCCCCCACCTTTTTAACTGTTGACACAGATGCTCATTTTCTGCGAGGAGCTTGCTGTTGGTCTCATCCACAGCTTCCAGGGTGAGCTTCATCTGGTTGTTCTCTTCCTGAAGCTTCTGGCTGTTGTACTGCAGGTCCGCAATGCAGGATATCAAGTCAGAGGTCTCCCTGTCCCAGTGACAAAGCCAGGAAAGGGTGAGAAAGGTGATTTCATCTACTTAGACTCTTAAAACATCCTAACTGCACTGATTGCAGGTGAGAGGAGAGCCCACAGAGGGCTTGTGATGCTGCAGTGTCCAGTCATTTGCTCTGCACAGAGATCGTGGAGCATCCCCAAGTCAGTTCTCCAGTTTCATGAGCACCAGCAAATTTTGGTTTTAAGCACTTTTTCTGCTCCATACAACTGGAGTTTGCTGTCAGGAAGTGCCACAGCTGGATGTCTGCCATGAGAGTGCTTTAAGATTTTGCTAATCAACTCTTGGTCTACTAAAGATGCTTCTGTATTCACTCTGCAATTTCTGGGTTCTTTCTTCTCCCCTCCACGTTTTGTTTTCAACCAGAACTTGAATGAGTATCATTCTTTTGAGGTCCTGAGAAATTATAGGGAAGCATTACAGAGCAGATGTTGGATTTCTGACTAGGCATAAACTGCAAATGAACTTCTGCTCTTTAAGTGTTTTGCCATTACAGAGTCCAAATCACAGACACTACTACTACTACTACTAAAAAACCCTCAACAAACTCCCTATCACAAGATAAACAGCCCCAAATCAAACCCAAGACCAGATTTTCAGGACATAATGTTTTCTTATTGTCAGACAACTAAGAATTTGGTGGAGGGAAGGATCCAGTTTAAACAGGCAAAGACAGGACAAACATCTGACCACTGATTAAAAAGGCAAATGGACACAGAAGCACCAAGATACCAGTAGGAAAAAACACTGGTTTTATTTTAAGTTTGAGCAGAAGCTGTGAGAAAGAAGGTGACAGCATTGAGAGCTCCTGCAGACCAAGCATTAAAACCCGCAAGGATAGTGTTCCAAAATAAAGGCTCCTGGAATTTCTGTCAAGTGGTTCAAAGCTAGGACTACTACATTCTGAGAAAGAGTTGGTTAAATGGACTCACATGTCTCCTTTAGATACATCACCCCCAAAGGCCTCCAGGCTTCCTGACGTAACATTCATCCGCACATGCGTCTTTCTGGCTGAAAGAGGTGAGGGGTTCGGTTATAGAGCAAGGAAGTGGAGCTTTCCTGAACAGAAACAGGGCAAAACGTTCTGCACCTTCAGAGGTGTTTTTAGGTGCTTGAAATTCCAGGTCTTCGGCGCTTGCTGATGACTCCTCAGTAGCACCTTCTTCCCTGAAAGAAGGGAAGATCAAGGGTCACAAAATCAGCAGGACACTGGGCTGCTTACCAACTTTGTAACACAAAACTTTAGTCAAACCCAGTGTTGTGGACATGCTATCCGAATCTTGCCAGACCCACAGGGAAAATTTATAACCTCCTGTTTCCACAGAAGACTTATGAGATAGGTTTATTGAAATGCAGTTACCATTTTCTCTTACAGTCTTCAATCCACTCTCCCATGATGGCATGATACGTTTCCAGGTCCATGGAGATATCTTTGTGCTCCGGGTCAAGCATGTTCCACAGCTCTTCAAGACCACTGTCCTCTGATCCCCGGCTGGTCGTGTGTCTCAAGTAATCAACGATCTTGGACACTGCCACTTTTCCTAAGGCAGAAACAAGGGTCAGACTCCAAAGCTGGCAAGGCTCCATTGTAAGAGACCACACTACTGAACTGCATGGTAATCAACTGCCCTCAAGAGCTGCAGACAAGCAACTGATTCCTGTAGTTAGAGTATGATCTGGGAAATAAAAAGTTAATTTAGAGCTCTTTTTTGTTGGGTTGAGGTGTTGTGTCTCTTGTTGTTTGTTTTGTGTTTCTTGGTTTTTTTTGTAGTGGTGGGTTTTGGTTTTTTCTGTGTAAACATCCAGTTTACTAGTTTTGTGGACTTCAGGTTCAGAGGAACAGAAGTTGACACGTGATACTAATCCTTAATCTCAGGGCCAGGCTCAAAGGGGCTCTGAGCAACCTGGGATAGGGGAAGGCATCCCCGCCCATGGCAGGGGGATGGAATTAGATCATCTTTAAGGTCCCTTCCAACCCAAACCATTCCATGATTCTACCACTTTTAGTCATGTCTGAGGTGGAACTGGGAGGAATTGTCTCTTGCTCTGAAGTTCCTAACAGGATGAAGGCTGAAAGAAAGAAATAAACAATCATTTGCAATAAGGGTAGCTGCTAGAAACGTGCTGCTCCTCTTTCCCCTGTGCTAAAGCACTGCAAAGATCAGCAGGGGAAGGGTCAGACACTGTGCAAAAGAGGCACAAGCATTTACACATTTATTCTGCATCTGCCACAACACAGGCACTTACACATCTCAGAGCCTGGCACCTCTCCATAGCACCATCTGAACCTTGGAAATGTGTTGAGAGGAGAACAAAAGAGAGCAAAGAAAAAGCCCTGCAAACCTGTGTGGTGGATGTCACACGCACAGAAGATGGTGGTCAGCAGGTCCTCCTCACAGATCAAGCTCACATCGTACACACTGTCAGCTTTGAACCCCGGAGTCTGCCTCCCTCCTGTGAAGAAAAAAAATCTGTTATTGCCCATCTTTATTTGCTCATGGTAACTTGCTTTCCAGGTGACTGAAACAGCAAATCCAACTAACCAGCTCGCCCTCCAATAAAAACAGAGCTCTTACTGCTAAATAACGACAGGAACTGGTCATAACTAGAGCCTCTGAGCTGGGAAGTATTCCACGCACCTACTTCTATAGGTGTATTTTTGGAAAAACTTCGTTATTCTTTCTACGGAGTAAACGTATGAAACAGGACATTTAAGAGGCCAGGTATTTTCTTTCCTCCCCCACCAGATGCACCACAGAGAAATCATTAGATTTGAGTTAAATTATTAAGAAAACGATCTCTAAAAAATCCCTCAAAACCACAAAAAAATAACCCAACTAGGAGCAACACCCAAGCACACATATCCTCAAAACCAGCCTGATAGCCAAATCATAGGCTAAATTAAGAGCCAAATAAAATTTGGCTATTAAAAAAAAATAATCACACTATAGTACTAGTCAAATAGTAGTCACAATTAATCTCTTAAACTGTTAAAAATATCTCATTTTAAACCAAAAGTGAGCTAGCAAATTAGAAAAAGTTTTTGCCTTATGGGTTTCTCACTTTTTACACTAACACTAATCATTTTTAGAGAAAATTAAAATTTGCCTCAGTTCTTTTTAAGGTCTTACAAGATTTGAATGCTACCAAAATGTGTTGTTACCAGTTTAAGTGGTAAATAAATGTCCTCTATATAGGCTGAAAGTTCAAATGTCTAGGATTCTGAATTAGGGGGTGTTTTTCTTCAGGATTTTTACCTCTTTCACTTGAAGGAAACATCTTTGGCACAGGAGGTTGGACCACAGCACTTTCTGGCTTTTTTTCAGATGTGAAAAAATATAAATTTGGACTTGATGTCAGATACTTCTGCTTGGGCCGCACATCTTGAGGTTCAGCGTTTGCTAAAGCACACGGTTTGTTCTGGGCGTTGGCCTCTCTGGGTCCAAAGCAGTATGGAGAAGAGTTCTCCATGGGATAGAGAGGCATCCATGGGCTGCTGGATCTCTCACTGCTTTTAAGGATGGAATAGGTGGTGTTTGCAGAGTAGGACTCAGAGGTGGCCCCGAGACCAGGCGAATTTGCAGAGAAAATGCTGTCACTCTCAGGGCCAAGCAAGGGTGAACAAGTACTCCCCTGACTTCTGCAGGTTCTCCCTTTCAGTATTTCTTCCAGATTCCTTTTAGTATTGCTCTGTGGGCTGTCAAAGTTCCGGGACTGAAATTTTGGTATCTGCAGAGCGGGGTTGGAGACTTGGTCCATCATTTGGATGGATTTGATCTTCCTGCAGATGCTGTCCACTGGGTTGCGGTGCCGTTTCTTAGCTCCACGTTCCAAAGGCATCATCATTTCCCTTCTCTTGCCCAATATCTGTAAAGAATAGCCACAAGATATGAGAGTCAGGGTGATCAACACACACATTTATGCCAATCTTTCCATTGAGCAGACAGCTTGGAGCTCTGGCGTGCAGGGGTTTGAAAACCCTTGTTCCACTTACCAGCTGTGACAGAAACCTTCAGCCAGGACACTTTGTTGTCCAGAGAAGTAGAATTTGATGTGGGAAAGTTGGGGAAGAAAGAGAGAAGTACTTCCTGAAATCTCACTGCTTATTCTTAAGCACCATAACCATAGCAGGGAGGTGAAGAAGAATGAAAATACAAACTCAAGAACACCCTGCAAATTAGCAGAGGGCTTTTTAAATAAAAGGAAGCACTTTAATTGTATTGGGGGTGGTGGGGGTGAGATGGAAAAAATGAAACCAACAAGAGTTTCAGAATTTGTGAGCCTACAAGAACAAAACTCTCCAAAATCCAGCATTTCTAGTACTAATCAACCACAGCTGTCACATTGCCACACCAGGAATTACACAAGAAATAGGCCCTACAGAGGCACCTCATCCTGTGTGTATCTTTACTGTCTATTCTCCCAGGCAACATTTAAAAGTTGTTTCCTACCAGATAAGCACATTTGCATGTGGCTAAGGCACAGGAGGTTCATTTTGCAGGGATGAATCCTCACTCCCAGCGAGCTTCCCACGTCTACCCTGCACATTGCAAACACCTGAACTGATCAGCCGGGAGCTTCCAAGGGCAATGGGGACTTCACCACCCACCAAAGCAGCATCTGCTCAAGTATCAGCACCAAGGATGTTCCCTGGGGGATGCCCTCAGCAGGCCTGGGACAGAGCTCCAGGGCAGGCAGCCCCAGCTTGGCTGAATCTTTGTCATTGGGAAGAAACAAGAGGGAAACAATTCCAGTTGGAAGTGACATGGAGATTATAGAGCTATATTATTAAATAATAATAACATACCAAATCAAGCTGGGCGATGCTCCCAAGAATCAGATTTTAAGTGACTTTTTTATGTAGAAAAATTAATTTCTTTCCCCAAAATCAGCAGCAGGCTTCACCAGCCCTTAACACTTGTATAGTCTTTTGAAGCAAGGAATAAAATTATATATAAGTATTTACTAATCTAGATTGAAATAAACATAAATACTAACTGTTTTATTTAAACTAGATTATTACAAGCTGCCTGCACGGCAGCAACTTAGTTTTATATATGCAGAGGCAAGAACTTTACCTTTATTTTTCTAGTATTTCTACAAGTAGTAACATTTACTCTAATGAAAACATCCCCATCCACAGTAATACTTCAAAAAATAAGAATAAAAAGAAGCTCAGAGCAATTTTAGAACAGAGGCTACTTTTTAACTACATCTCTCTTAAAATATTCAATCCTCAAATAAATGCCAGGAAGCAGAAGCAGTCTCCTATATTAGAGATACATTATTACAGCTGCATTATCTCTAATGAGATAAATGAATTATCTTTAAATTAAAATACCACCACAGTTAGTTTAGGATTGTTCTTTGAGTGCACAAGAGCCTTCAAGCAGATATAAGTAACACTCTATTAAAGAGTATTTGATTTTTTTTTCTGTAATATACCAGCAAAAAAAACCCCAAAACAACAAAAAACACAACCCAAGACCTTATACTTACACTAGCATACAGCAAAATAACTTCTTTCTCTGAAAGAGACAACACAGCTACTTTATCTGTTCTTCTGAAGAGTAGGAGTTCACATAATCTCAGCGTTTAAATGAGCAGAAAATCAGCTTTACAAGGTACAGTTGTTGCCACTCAGCCCTCAGCTGAGAGGGACCACGAGCATCAACCAGGTTCTAATCAAGCATCAGGCTTCTGCTTCCTGGCCTTTTTACTTTTTTTCCCCCCCACATCTCTCCTGCAGCTGTTAAATTAATTGCCTCTAATTTCAGTGCAAATTGAAGTCTCCCAGCTCTTCTAATTATTGTTTTAAACAGCAAGGAACGTTGTGATATAGGTTATTGCTGTGTCAAAACTCTGGTTCCTGGGATGTTTCTCATTTCTATTAGTGTTCTTTCCTGCTTTTCCCACCTACAGCAAAGTTTCAAGCAGGAGCAGATCTCTCCTAATTTCTGAGAGTTAGAACAGGGAATCTGGGAACTGTCTACTTTTCATTACTCTCACTGCTTCTGGAAGGAAGGAGTTGTTGAAGTCTCTTGAGCTGATAGTGTGTTAAACAGTCTCTCTGTTAACTGTCAGCTCTGCCCTTGGTTCTGTGAAAAAAAAAAAAGTTGTCATTAGGACCCTTAACTAATTCCTCTTTTTTGTATTAATTATCAAGACGTGCAGTAGAGCCTGCCTGTCTGAAGAGCTGGGTGGCTCCTGCTAAAGTACCTTGTAAATGCCCATGCTTAGATGGCCACATCTCCTTTCCAGCCTGCAAACTGGAGGAAACTGTTTTTCAGCTGGACTTTTCACCTGGTGTTTGCCTCAGACTTGTCCATTGCTGGGAAAAAAAGTTGTTGTGCTATCCTGTGGTTCACTGAACTTCAGAAGTAATGCCTCTTCCCGAGATGTTTACACCTTTCAAAAATTTGTGGATTTCTACTCTTTCCTGATGCTTTCAAACACCTCTCACCTCACATAACATATTTAAATTTTACTTATAATTATCCCTTGAAGCTGCTTCTCTTTCGCAAACGCACTTGTGAGAACAGTAGAACCTGGATGTGGCTGCAGCACTGCTCACACACTCAACAAAGTCCCTGCTGCCTCTCTTGCGTGAGGCATTTACATGATCTCTGACAGACTGGATTTTCTACACCTTGTTCTCTACCTCAAGCAGGTTTTAGCACAGTTCTTCTCATACAGTCTAGAGAAAAGACAAAAAGCTTCTCCAGCAAATCTGCAGTGCTTGAAACGCACCCACGGCTTTGTGGTGCAGAATGTGCAACAGAATAGTTAAATAAATTTAGGCCAGCAACTGATGGCCTCTCTAATCATGCACCTGGTTTACACCAGAGAGTATCTCTTCCCTCCAGAGCTATACCATGAAAATTCCCTTTCCCAGAGAAGTTGAAGACATTCCTACTTATTGTAAGGGGGTGGACTAGATGACTTTTAAAGGTGTCTTCAAACCCAAACTATTCTATGGTTCTGTAAATTAAGGTCTATTATGAAAATATGTAACACTGGAAAACATATTTTTTGTGGCATAAAATGTATTGATGGATTGCAGATAGGATTGTTTTGGTCAATGGGTTTTACAGGGCAAATATGGAGCTTGTACATGAATTTCCCCTTGGTCTGAGTGGGATATGTGGGGTTAAAGTCCAGAGTCAGCTTTGAAAGATCACAGAAACACAAAAAAGCAGCCCAAAAAGAAGATATTAAGAGGTCATACGGTTCATAACCATATGTCTGGGCAGGATCAGTTGGGCAATGAGTCCTAAAAAGGGTTGTCTCATCTATTCTCTGAGTTTCTCAGTGATAACAAATCAACATCCTTCCAGGGCAATCTATATCTGACTTTGCTACTGGTAGAAAACTTCCCTTACTATGCAGCTTACTGCAAATGAAATGCAAAATGCTTTGTAATTTCCTACTTTGCAGGCTCTGCCATGACATTTCACAGTCCTTTATGATGCTACAGTAGCACGTAGGAGCCAGAAGCACACTGTGCTAGGCACTGCTCAGGATCCAGACAGAATTGGGATGTATTTCCCAGAGAGTTACTAAACTAAGAGGAAAAAAAAAAAACAAACCCAAAGGAAATGAGAATAAGCACAAAGCAAAGGTCATAAGTTCTGGGAGATTTATACCTTGACAGCACCAGTGTTTGCTGACGTACCCACTGGCCACCTACACACACGGCAGCTGCACCTTTTCCTCAGGAACAAGCCATGGATCACTGGTGTCCTTACCAGCAGTTCAAAATACAGGGACACAATGACTGTATCCTGTGTTTTCAGGGAAATATTTGGGAAAGGGCATGGTCGTGACGCAAGTCAGTGGGGCAGGTTTGACCCCACTGGTTAAAACTCCAGCACACGAGAACGTTTTCGCCTCACCTCAGCACAGAACTTCAATGCCAGAAAATTGCTTTTAATCACTTATAGCATCAGGATATGCAGCCTGTGCCCTTTAGATCATCTCGAAGATTAAGAATAGGTTGTGTTCTTTCTAATAAGGGGTCCTGCTGCTATAGCAAGCTTCCCTCTACTTTTCTCACTCAGGGTATTGATTACATGCCAGAGCCTCTTCCTCCTCCAGGTGAATCAGCTGAGAAATGGCAGCTCTGACAATGAGTGTTTGGTGCACAGCTCATCATCCCAAAGTGCCACAGTTTTTTAGTGTGTTATGATCCATAACCCAATTATAGGCTGCTTCATTTTCCAAGAGTACAAGCTCACATGTGCCCACGCACAGCCACAGTTCTTTTGTGAATGCAAACACTCTCAGTACCTGCACTGCCTTCCCAAAACACTGCCTCCTGTCCCTGTTTACAAACGAATTGTGTCCCATACACCATCCTAGAAGTGGCTGGATTTCTGGGAAGGGTAAGATGGACACCTTCATAGAAAAGCTTTGAAGGGAGTCTTTTAAATTTTGATCCCTGAAGTAGAATTAACAAACCTGGAGTTCTTTGCATGCAGATTCCTTACAGATTCCCAAGGAGATGGTTCTGGAATATACTTTTACTTGAAAACCAAAGCAACTTGGAGTCACTGGTCATAGTAAAAATAAATGGCTTTAGAGCCATGAGTCACAAAGGCACAGACAATTTAAGGGAAAAATAAAAACCTTTTGAATATTAAAGAAAAAAAACAAGCCAAAGCCCCAAACCATTATGGAAATGCAATTTAAGATTTGGTTCATTTCACCTGATGTGGAAAGTCAAGGTCAACTACAGGTTGCAACTAAATTCCTGACTTCTAGACACCCTGGTGGCACTGAGGCATCTGATGGTACAGCAATAAAACCATTTAATTTAAGACGATGCTGTCAAGATCCTGCTTTTGTTCTTGGACTGGGGATCACCTGTCCCCACAACAAGGCAGTTCAGGTTTTGATCTGCTCAGTTCAGCTCCCTGCTGCCCTCCAGGCAGCTTCAAACAAGCCCCAGCCTCTACAAGGATTCCAGTGGGACTCAGAATACAGGCAGGTTTGGGAGAGAGACTGGGACTCCAGCAACACCATGTCAGAGTAGCTCAAATTCTGCAAAATGGTCAAAAGACAAGAAAAACTGAGCCTATTTTCCTACAGCGTGGTAGCATCTTTCTCCATGCCTCCCATTCTCCTGCTCTTCCCCCCAGCTGCAACGGGNCTGTTTCTTTTGTGCTAGTTTGTCTCATTCCAGTGGCAGGAAAGGCAGAGTTAGTATTCAGAGCCAGACACATTCTGGTTTTCCTACCACGAGGAGAACCAGCATGAAGAGATATTTCACACTGCCCAATCTCAAAGGCAGAGGATTAGTTTTCACAGGCTCAGCTGAAGGTTTTGATTCCAGCCCTGTGGTCTGTGCATAACAGAAAGATCTAATGTCACTCCTTGGGAATAGGGGAGTAGCTTTACCTTTTCCAAGCCTCTGCATGTTAAATGTCTCCTGGATGAAATGCATAGCGTCCTTCTAAGGCTAAGGGTTAAGCATCATCGAGAAATGTCTCTGATCTGACAGAGCACAGGGAAAAGAGCATGGAAAATAAACTTAATAGTGAAGTAGATGCAAGTAGAACCCCTGCTGCTGGCTAGGACACATCAGGGCGTGGTCTTTTGAAAAGGATAGAACTCCAACAGCAGCTCCCAGCCACCACAGGAGCTGCTTGAGACCAAAACCTGAACTTCCCTCTGGTTTCTTGCCTCTACACCGGCACGAGCTGCAGCTGATGGCGATTCTGTATATTCAGTGAGTAATTCTGTGTGGCATGAGCAGGGAACAGAGTGATACCCCCCAAAAGCTGGACAGCAATTGCACCTTCACTTAACAATGTGCTTTGGAGCAGTGTCCACAGACACGCAATGCCGGGGAGAAGCTCACGGTGAGCAGCAGCAGTGCCTGTCTGCACATTCCTCCTTGGACCCCACATCCGTGAGCTGCTGTTTTTATCATGATAGATTTTTATCACACCATGGGCTGGCCCTGTTCGTGAGGCTGCTGCAGTAAACTTTCCATTGGTCAATCTTCTAATCAGCAAATTTCTACCTCCCTGTTTGCTTTGCTTCTCCTTCTGCTTCCATCGAGTTTACAAAGGAAGGAAAAAGTGCAGGAGGAGGCGTGTAAACCCTGGCTACAGGGCAAGCAAGGCCAGCCATCAAGCGTGATTAACTCTTTGCCTCCTGAGGACCAAACGCGTTCTCCATGACTGCAATGAGCCCAGCAATCACCCAGAAGCAGCTCATAGAAATGACTTCCCTGATCCCTGCCTTTTTTCTGTTCACTGCTCCACTGTTTGACCTATTCAAGCCCATGATCTGGGCTTTTACTCCAGCCAATCCATGAGACAGAAGAGCGTTTCTGACTATTAGAAGTTCAGGGTTTATTGGATATTTTAGGTCTTGTTGTTGTTGTTGTCCTTTGTACTTTTACTTGTGTGTAAGAAAACTAGATGCAAAAGATCATTAGAGAATCAAACCATAGACTATGTCCTCTGAATGTATGCAAGGAATAACTTCTACTTAGTGACACTGGGTAAGTCACTTTTTTCTTGATGCTGGAGAGTAATTTACCAGCTTTTCCAGCTCCCACAATGGATAGTAATCTGATATATTATAGATTATCCTGGGTAAACTCTCACCATCCATATTAATACCCACTCTGGCTGTGATTATTGATCATCCAGCAGGAAGGTGATGCATTGCAAGCACACAGGGCTGATGCTGATGTATTCAGGAGGTGTTCACCTGGTTAATGGGGTGCATCTCCAAGTGCATCCATCTTTCAATCATTTCAGTCAGGACTTCCTGCAAGGCTGCAGGTTTCCCTCAGGAATCATCAGACCTCCTGCTTCTCCAACTACAGGGCTGACAAGAGATCCATCCTTCAGACTCCACCGCCCCGCCACGGAAGGGGAGGGCACCTCCACTCCAAAGATTTAAAAAGGGACCCCTGGACATGTAGGAAGATCTTGTGACACATCATCCCAAGGAAAGAAGACTGAAGGTTTGTCACCGAGAGAAGTATGAAGGTAAGTGAGAATTTTTTGGTGTGTAGCAAACATCTAGTTTGCAATTAATGCTTTTTTTCCATGTGAGTGCAATATTTAGGAACTGCAGGGGGGCTTAAGAAATTTTCCTTACAAATAATCTGAAAGATTATTTAATTAGATTAAGACACACTTAGATAAATTATGTATATTTTAAACAACTGCATTAAAAAAAAAACAAACACCACCAGCACAACCTTTCAAACCCAGGATGAAATGAACCAATGTGAAACATAAAGTTAGATGCTCTGGTGCCCATCACTGTTATCAATACATGAATAACAGCATGGTCTGTGTGAACAAGCAGAGGTGCAACTTGTGCACAGAGGATTCATGCTCAATGCTTCTATTTGCATGTGCTGCATCAGTGAACAAACTCCAAGAATCGTAAAGAACCTGTCTTGTGACGTGTGTTAATCATGGTTGTTATTCATAGGATGTTAAATTTAAAACATTTTTTTCCTTTTTCATTTTTTAACCTGAGGAAGTAGAGACTTTGTCTCTTGGCTGGATTGTTTGTTTGTTTAGGGGGCTTGTCATTCCACATTTGCTTGTTGTCTAGGGTTTGGTAAAATCACGGTAGATTTTATACCATCTTTACCCATTAGTTTGTATACTAGTCTCATTTCTGGAGGATCTGATGTCCTTGTAAATAGGACCACAAAAGGTACTTGCCTCGATGGCAGTTCTCACCAGGATGGAATGGATTTGAGCAAAAAGAATAAAGTTCTATTTAACATTAATCCTCTGATCAGATCAGCATGCACTGAAACTCCCCCTGAGCAAGAGCAGGTTTGGCAGCAAGACAGGGAGAAGGCAGCAACTGGGAACACCCTCACATTTAGATATGAAGCTGGGAGGATGTGCAGATGTGAGAGACTTTTCCTGCACCTTGTGGTTCTCTGTTGTGCACAGGGGCTGCATAAACTCACAGCGTCTGCCCTGGCCCTGCTCCTGGCCGCGTCCTTCGTCGCCTTCTCCTGGAGTGCCCCTCAGGTGAGCTCAAGCTGGAGCTCATGAAGCGCAGACCTTGGTACCATTAAGTATTTACTAATTAGCAATGTCATGGAATGATGACGTTTCTTCTCCCTCTTTTTTTTTTTTTTTGGCATAAAGGCTCATTTCCAAAGGAGAAACTGGACTCCTCAGGCCATGCTTTATTTGAAGGGTGCACGTAAGTCCCGAGCTCTTTCCATTTTGAGGAGATAATTTTCTCCCCCCCGGATTATTCCTTGGTTCCACACAAGCAGGAGATCCTGAGGATGCTGTGGGGGTAGAAGTTTTGAGGCTTGCAGGGAGGATGTGCTAATTGCATGGTGCTAAATATGTCACGGTCACACTTTTGGTCCTGGTACAGGACATTCACTTCAAAGTTGGACTCAATGGTCCTTGTGAGTCTTTCACACTCAGAATATTCCCTGATTCTGTACTTAGAGATTTTGTTCTTTGATCCAAATCATCAAATTTAACAGAAATATTAATAAAAAAATTGTATTCTGAATTGTTGATTTAAAATTAAAAGATATCAGGGAGGTCAGGTATTAACAGAGGAAGAAAAAAAGCCCCCTGTAAATTAGAGGGAAAAAAAGGTGGTCGTAATCCTGAGAGAAATGCAAAAGGGAGACAACATAAATAATTGCAACACAAAATAAATATAAGCTCCAAACAACTGTAAATATAACTGAAAATTCTAGTGACATTAATACAACTGTATCTGGTCATAAAAGTGAAGATTTTGACCCTTTTTGTTCTTTTATTAAAAATTCTTCCAATGGAATAATGCATTGTGTTACTTCCCTATAGTGAGCTTTTTATCATTCTTATTGATGCATAGGAAGCAACGTGATTTTATTTTGTTAGTCTGGGATTTGGGGTGGGTTTTTTTCTTTTTTTAAATAGAAACACAATTTAAAAGGCAATACTTTATAGCCCAGCAAAGAGATTGAAGGCTCTTGACCATATACAAAATTAAAAAGATTCCTTTAGGTGTTATGAATTAGGAATTACAACAAATTTGGGGGTTGTTTTCACCCTTCTCCCACTGCTTTTGTAGAGGGACGTCGCTTCATCGCAGATGAGAGCCAGAGGAAGGACCTGTATGACAGAGTGCAGCTTGGTGAGTCCATCATCACAGGGGTGTGGAGCCCATCCACCTTCCCCAGGTTATGGAAGAAATCCTGGAAATGGAGGGGGATTTGTTTTCCTGGAATCACAGCCAAGGAAACAACTACACCCCCTTTTTTTAGTCCCTTCATTCCAACCAGCACATGACAAAGACTGACTTTCCTCTCTGGTGCACCTGTGTGATTTCATTTACATAATTTCCAGACTGACCTGGCTGCTAAGTGGGATTTTCGTCAGTGCTTTTGACTTTCCTTTTGCACTGGAAAAAAAAAATAAAAAAATCAAATCCAGCTATTAATTGTTATGAAGTGACAAATAACGGAAGCAGACAACATCGGTCCACACTAGGCAATGTTTCTGGAGGGAACAGAACTTTGTAAAAAAGTTAGGAACGTACAAAAAAAGGAAAATATTCTTTTTACCTTCGGAGGGACTTTGAAATAACCTCCCTTTTAAAAAGATTGCTAATTTCTCTTTTGTTAATTATCAGCCTGGTTTTGAGCAGATGTTATAGAGTGAAGGAGACATATTTTCTTGTCTTAGAGTCTCTAGTTATAGAAATAATAAAAAAGCAAAGAACAAACTAAAGAAATGACATAAGACACTAACAAACCATACATCTCTGTTTTTTTTGTTCTAGAAACACGCAGCCAAAACACAAATCCATTATCTCTTTCTGAAGCTGCTGCACGGTTCCTTATGTCCTTACAGAAAGCACAAGAAGGTAAAGGCACGTTTTGTCTTACTCTGACTTTTTTTAAAGTGCTTTTTCAGTATTTCATTTACTAGCAATTTAGCAAATTAATCTAAAAGGTCTGTTTTGAACTGAGTTACTGTTCAACAGAGCACCCTGTATTGGAGTGTTCATTTACACGGATTACAACATGAGCACATAATGATAGCAGGTAAATATCTAAATATCTGTACATTCTGCTTTTAGTTTTCTCTTCAGATGTTTTACTGGTTTGGATTCAAGGGAATGGCTATTTTTTAATTGAATTTTCCAACTCTAATCTTTACTGGGGTAACTTTTTCTATAGAGTATTGTTTGCTTGTGAAAATTTTATTCCTCCACTGGATTTGGTGCAAAGGTTTAAAAGAATCCATAAGAACCCCAGGAGAGGAGCTGTTGATTTCACATCACCAGGCTGAGACCCTAAACCTTTGCTCTCCATGTCTTCTGTCCTTAAATCTCTCTCCTCTTCAGACTTTTTACTAATTTTTTTTTTCCCTTCTGTGCAGCAGCAGCTGCCTGCCNTTTTTTTTTTTGGAAATGAAGCTGGGGCTCTGTAATGAATATAGTGCTTTGGACAATATATATGAGCACTTCTAAAGTTAAATCAATGAAAGTGTCATTTGCATGCCCACAAAAACCTCTGAAGGTGGATTTTGAGAAATTTTAGTGGTATTTTCCTGCCTGCTGTTGCCGTAGCAAGGGAGATGGACAGCAACAGTGAAAAAAGGGTGAAATATCTGAGAGAGATAAGCAGAACTGGCAGCTTGTTTGAAAAAAACAACTCTGTGGGATAACATTTCCATCACTGTGGTAGGAAATAACCAATCATACCTGGGTAAGCCATGCACTTTCAGATCAGCTGATTTTAGACTTGACTGAGGGCAAGGCACAAATGAAGAACAAATACATTTTTTAATTCAGCATGAAATTTTTTTTACCCTCTGGACACAGTTTGTATTTTTGTTCTTCAGCAAACAGAAAAGTTCCTACACTTAAAAATGAGAGAAGACATGATTGTTTTTATAGATGCTGCCTCTCTCAGATGAGCAGTCACACTGAAGTGAATCTGTGCCTAAGAACATCTGGAAGCTGCTTTTCACTAGAAAAGTGAAAGCTGAAAACTTTGGCTGGCTGAACTTTCCTTTATCTACAACTTATTTCTCCCCACTGTGTCTTGTCTTACAGTGGAAGAAGAAAACAGTGATCACCCTGGCTACCTGACAGAGAATCTATCAAATTGGTGAAATTATTTAAAACGTCCTTAGCATTTGTACAGCTTTCAGCCTGAAAGCATAACTTGTGTAAGTAGAGTGTTTCATCCATTCTCACTGAAGTTCCCAAAGGGTGAGGTGTTTTCACAGTGCAAAATTTTGAATGCAAAGAGATTAAAAGGTACTAGTTCAGATAAGGAAAGCATCTGTAAAGTTCCTGCTTTCTTTAGAGCATTTTGTATGTCCCATCTGAAATTTAAAACACATGGTATCATCTCACCTGAAAAAGTGATTAAAACCTTCTTTTTGGACAACCACTTCATTAAAAAGTTTTTCAGTTGTCATTCAGAAACCTTTTACCACCTTCCACTTAGGTGAATATCGAAGCTTTTTAAACTCTGATGAAGTCAGATTCCATTACCATTTCACTGGTGGCCCTCTAGGCTGCTGATGGTCAATAAACTCAGTGAGATATAAAAACATTCCAGCTATCTATGACTGCAAAGTGATTTTTTGGGGTGTTTATTTTGGCAAATATCAGTCAGCACAGAGAATAGGCAGCAGCACTTACTGCCCCAGTTCACTCCTACAGAAATATGAATGATCTTACTGAGCAAGTCCCAGCACATAAAGACAGTCTGGGGACAGGTCTTGCATTATCAGGGCCTCATTAATGACTGCATTGTGACTGTACTTTTTTGTTCTTTCTGAGTTGCAGAACTGGAATTATGTGCAAATCTGTTAATTATCATTCTGTGCTGATAAGGATGTATTATTTATGTAGTTCTGTGGGCTTACTAGAAAGCCCTCTGTAGTTCTGATGTAATTAAAGAGTAGCCACATGATTTCTGTGTCCAAGCAACTGTTTTATTTTTTTAACCTTCTATCCTAGCCATGCTCTTCTTCTTCTAATGTTGTTAAATTCCCCTGAGCTTTCTCAGAACACTGCTAATTAATTCGAACTCACACTATGATGTTGCTTTTCCTCAGCACAAAGAAACACAGCTGAAGGAACAGAGGAATTAATTTGTTTCATGGGGTTAGAGGCACTTTCAGCCATTGTTTATAATCTGTATCACTTCACAGAGGAACATAACTGATGAAATCAAAGTGTCCTGCTTTGTTCATTTTTTAGCACTAATATATCTTCCAACAGCAGTGTTTGGTGTATGACAGAACACATTCATGATGAACTTCACCTCAAGACCAGTGGTATCCACCAGAACCCTTTCATTAATTTAGTTGCCCTTTGTTTCGAGCGTATTTGCAATATCTCAGGCGCATCTAAGTGATTTTCCAGCATGTTTTACAGGATCATCAGTCAATGCTCAGACAAAAAGTAGCATAGAATCAGAGAACAATCCTAGAATGGCCTAGTTTGGAAGGGATTTGAAAGATCATCGAGTTCCAAATGCCCTGATGTGAGCTGGGACACCTTCCACTAGAAAAGTGAAAAGTAGAGGGATTATCCATCCTTTGGTTTATAAGTGTCTTGAAATTTATATGCCTCTGCCTGTCCCAGTGATACAGAAACTGTACTCACCCTATTCCCATTTGACTGATTTCTGTGCATGATTTAAGGTCTCAAGCTTAAACAATTCTTCACAGATTATCATGAAACAGAATAAACCTTGTGCCTTGCTGGTGAGCTGTTTCTGAAACACCACTGATTTCCATCTGAAAGACAATCCCTTATGTAACAGATAGCTGCTACCAAGTTTGTCAGGTGTCAGTAACTGTTGGGAATGTGTGGCATTTAATTTAGGCAATCTGTTGCTGTGGCTGAATGAGAAGCTGTTCCCCCAATGCTATAAATTCAACACACAGAAGTGATTTGCTGTAGGTAACTTGCTTTGTTATTTTAATGATGAATCCTGGAATCAAGGCAGAACTAACACGAGCCCAAGGCGTGGGGCAGAGGTCGCTTTGGCCACTGCAGGACCTGAAGCTGAGAATTCAGATTAGTCCCATCTTGAAAGCTGTGCACTTTCTAATGCCAGGAGGGTGCTCAAAGCATATGAGTGTGCTGAAACACACACAGCTTTCCTGCTCAGATTTGAAATACAAGCAATAAATACAAATCCCTCGATTTATTTATGAAAACATCAACTCTCAATCAATATGCTCTTTATATGTTCTTTCTTTCTAAAGTCTCAGCCATTACATCTTTGGACTCTGTAAGGGAACTCTGATTGGGAGCACTTTGTGAAGGAAACACCAAATGCAGTTGCTCTCCACGTAGTAAACTATGTGAAGGAAAATATTTGCAGTATCTTTGCTTTCACCACTTCTATATGAAAAAATTACTCAGTGTTTAATTACCTTTTAAATGGCTAAAGAAATAGTGACTCCTTTTAATTCCAAATAAGTTTTTACCGTAAAAACTGGACCCTGACTTCAGAGAATATTCTTTCAAGTATCCGAATCAGCTCAAGAATGAAAGTCCGGTTTTAAAACTGATTTTAGGTGGCCAAAACCACAAATAGGCACACTGTTGCTTTTATTCTAAATGGCCTATAGTGAGAACCATGTCATCAAGCATTGGTTAAGTGTTTGAAAGGTAGGAGCCTAACCAAAGTTGGACATCTAGGACAGTTGGACATCCCTGAGATTGACAGGAAAGGTAAGTACCTCCAAAGCTTACACTGCCCTACCTGCTGAAGGACAGGGTGAATAAAGTCCTGGAAATGTCTTTTCTTGAGCAGCATGAGACATTTTTGGTGCACAAACTTGAAAACCAAGAGACTGATCTCCTTCCTAATGTCTTCACGTCAAGATGTGCTTCTGAAGAGCCTGTTCAGGCACTCCGTGCATCACTAGAAGCTGAAATACTTCTAAAAGCTTTCTGCAAGGCAAATAAAATGTTTAGCTCTTGGGAGGATCAGTCATTCCCCAAGAACTCTAAAGTTTCATGTGCTTTTCAAAACTGTATCTGAAAGATTTTTAGCATTACCTGTTAAGATAAAGTCTCTTCTAGAAATGAAATAGAGCATGGGGTAATGGAAATTACTGATCCTTGAATATTGTCACATTGGTCTGTGGCTTCTTGTCTGCAGGGGAAGGTGCTACTCATGAAAATTTTTAGCCAAGTCACATTAATTTCCTCCCAAACCAGTTTGTTAACAAACTTAGAATCTACGACAAGATGAAAATAAAAGAGACATACCAGAGGAATCAGAAAATAAACGGTCTGCTGTTTATTGTGGGTCTAAATGACCTCAGAAAGATGACTTCATTTGTCTCTAAAATTCAAATGCCCACTGCATAAGACTTTATATTGTTCCACAGGAAGTATGTTTTACCACTGGATCAAGACACCTCTGTGTGCTGTAAAAAAGTGTTTTAAATTATGTAAGCTTACAATAAACAGCATAAGGAAAAAGAAAGACCATTTTCTTTTCAGTATATCTTTCTTAACTCTTCCAATATCTCTCCAGTGTAACTCTTTTTCTCTAATTTTTTGAGCTCTGGTTTAAAGTTCATGTTAATTTAGGAGGGGAAAAGGGGAAACATAAATGAAGTAGGAATTCCTTTGGGTTACTCAAAATGTAGCTATTTGTCTAGACTATGATTAATACAGATGATTCCACAGACAAAGGTATGATCTCCAGTTTGTATAAGCTCCTGAGGGGACTGTCTCATTCCCTAGTTTTATTAAGCCTGAAAAATCTCTTCTACCTCAAAGGGGCACAGAAAAATTGCCATTTAAACTACTTTCAAGGTGAAATAACATTAGGCTTTCCAAAAGTGTAGCTCAAATAACATTTAAGGTTTCCCTAATTATATCACACTGTCCTTAACACAAAGCTTGCCAAGCCTACAGGAGAAACTGTTGAGTGGATGGGGAGCAATGCCAAGGTGAGAGCAATGAGTTCAGTTCCTGTATTCTCCATGCTGCTTCTTTTTTCCTTGTGGCAAGGCTCCAAGAGAAAAGGGGGACTTGATGTTCTGCCTATCCCTTTCAGCTTCCTCATCCTCGTCGTATCTCTCATCCTCATCTTCGTCCTCAGCTTCGCTGTGGTGAGGGCTGGAATGCTGGGAGGCAGAGGGCGATGGCGGCACTGATGAAGGCCTGGGGAACCTGAAACCTTCCGTCTGGCAGAGAGAGAAGCAAGCTGAATGTACTAACTGAGTTCCTTGATTGGTTTTATACAGCAATTTAAGGCTGTCAGTGCTTCAAAGGAAGCCAGTGGTCAGATGTAAGCTAGAGCTGCCCTGCACTCTAAAATCAGGCTTCACTCAACCCGGATCCCCTCAGTCCTCCTCTGCCAGTAAGTACACACTTGTACGACAGAGATGTTTACCCTGTGCCATAAACAACATCCTGCTCTTCCAGCACTGCTTTTTGCAAAACACGGCTATCTTAACTGAGCCTTAAAACAATCAGCACAACACAAAATCCTTCTGTACTGTGTAGTCAGAATATGCTTACTGAAATTCAGGCTTCAATCTGAACATTCAAAACAGTTTTCTAGTTATAACATCAGCATCTGCAAAACCAGAACCCAGCAAGGGGTTTTGGTCTGAACCTCCTCTCTCCTTACTAAAAAAATAAAAATATTCTCTTTGGAGAGTTGGTTTCAAGTAACACTGTTCTGAGCAGCCTGTCTTCTCAAATTGGTGCTAATCTGGACTAGGCAAGAACTGCTTGAAGGTGTGCCTTCAGAGAGACCCCTTGCAGCTCCAGACAACATACCATGTTCAGATGAAGGCAACACTTTGCCTTGCTTTCCCTAGAATATCCTTTCCCAACTCCCCTCTATTTGGTTGGTGCAGAACATCTCCATGGCATTTAGCAAAAGCAAAAATTAGAAGCTGCCATTCTGCCAAGAGGAATTTCAAGGGCCAGTTCCTCAGCTGGTCCAAAGTGGCATAGTCCCATCCAGCTCTGTCTAAATCATCTGAAGACTGTTCCTGTGCCACACCTGGTAACCCCTGTGTTTGGATCTGGTACCAGTAGGTTGTGGTTTAACCCCAGTCAGCAACTCAGCCTCACATGGCCTCAAGCTGGCTCCCGCCTGGAGGGGCCAAGGAGAGGATCAAAAGGGGGAAAGTGGGAAAGCTCATGGGTTAGATTAAGACAATTTAGTAGGGAAAGCAGAAGCTGAGCACACAAGCAAATAAATCCAGGAATTCATTCCTGTGGGCTAGAAGGTGTTCAGCTATCCCCATAAGAGCAGGGCCCCATCACAGGTAACACCTACTTGAAAAGACAAACACCAGCCCTCTGAACATCCCTCTTTCCCCCTTCTTCCCGCAGCTTTATATACTGAGCATGATGCCATAAGGCCTGGAGGGTCCCTTTGGTCAGTTGGGGTCAGCTGTCCTGGCTGTGTCCCCTCCCAACTCCCTGTGCACTGCCAGACCCTTGCTGGTGGGGGGTGAGGAGCAGAAAAGGC
>WAAG01064853.1:0-15597 GCA_013390105.1 Tichodroma muraria | reverse complement strand
TCTTCATATATATTGGATATTATTAGCAAAGACTAGAATCCAAGCAGTGCATCTTTTATAACTCCTTTACAGTAAAACATAGTTACTGAAAATATCTGTGTGGGGGGCTGTCTCTGTTATACTGCTCAGGGGGTGTTTCAGTGCCACAGAACCACTAATTCAGCAGCATTTGCATTTTCTGAAATACTGAATTCTATGCTGCAACTGGAGAATTACTGAAAAGTAAAACCACAAAAAGGACTCTTTGTGGTGTGGTGCTCCCCAATGGGCTGCATATTCCTATGGTTAGTAACAGAATCTCTGCTAAATGGGTGCATATTTTTAATTTTTAAATGGTATTTGAAAATAAGGACCATTTTTTGTCCAAATTATGTGCTGTATGTTGTACATTCATACTATATGGAAAACTGTTAGAGCAGCTGAGTGGGCATCACAGGGTTTCTCACTGTACCAAGTGGAGAATGGAGAGTAGCAGTACTTTCCTTAGATTTTAAGAAACTTGTTCTTCCTATTTAAACTGCCATTGCAGAAGAGTCCAGAAGGCATCAATATTTTGCTCGGAAGGACCAAGACAGTAGAAGAATGATAGGACAAACTGAAAGTATATGTAAAGACTCTTCTAGAGACAGGAAAAGAAGTTGTTCCTTCGTGAGGTGTATGAAGGACACGCAAAGTCTCTGTACTGCAAGGGAGGTTCCCCAGAATGTTTAAGAAGTAGCTCTGTATCACTAACTGCTCATCCTCTGGAACATACATTTGCTTTTCTTGTCACTGGCACTGTTCCTGATACTGATGCTTATCAGTTTGATCTGCACCCAGGCACTGGCATGAGGTTATATCAGCACCTCCTGTGCAGGAAGGGCTTAACCCACACTTTTTGAAGACATTGGCTTCATCCTGGGAACAGACTAATCTTCACTCCAGAACAAATAGAGGAAAGGAACATTCTAAATCTTCCCAAAAGGTATTAGTCAAATATGCAGAAAGGCGTCACTCAAATTTTCTAACTCTGAGAAGCAAACCCCAAAATCACTGATAGTCCTGGAACTCAGTCTCTGTTACAGTCAAGCCCTTCCTGAGTCTCTTACTGATGAAGGCTTCTTGCAGTACAGTGAGGTTCACAAACAGCCTCTTCAATGCTCTTCCCTCATATCCATGCCCTAGTCTCACTCTTCTCATCAATAAATATTAAAATCTTCTCAGAATTATCCCAGATGTGTTAAGACTGAGAGAGAGCAGGGGAGAAATTGNGAAGAGCAGCAAGTCCCTTCAAAGAGGGTGGTGGTATTCATGCATTGGTTTTTAAACAAAAGAGACATGATATCAATAAATTAAAATGAAGAGTCATCTGAAATGGTGACAGTATTCAAGTTACAACAGCCACAATGGCTCTGCATGGGGAAGAAGCAGGAAGGAAGGAGATCTAGGCTATGGTTCTAAGGACCTGTATTTGAGCTTGTATCTTGCAATGCTGGAACAGACTGCAGAGAATAGACCAAGCGCAACTGATCCAATGTTCAAAGATGTAGAGATCGAAATTTATCTTTTCTATTTAAGGCATAAATAGTAAAGCACTGAAGCATTTCCAGTAGTGTGTCTGCCCAAAATAAAACACAGAACTGCTGCATATTTTCCCTCAAGAAAAGGGAAAGAGTACTTGCTTCTTGTGGCAACACGCTTCCTAACATGAGGTTTTGCAAGAAAAATATGTCATGTCATACTTTTGAGTTTGTGTCATACATTACTACTTTTGAGCTACCCTGCCTCTTCAATTAAAATTAAAAAACCTCCTTATCAGTATACCTGTTTTCAGTCTCTGGGGAGACAGTCCAGAAGGAAGATTGTATTGCTTCAGCTGGGTACTGAAATCTCTGTAAGCAGCCCCTTACCTCTTTGACATCTCCTCTTAGATGTCTTGTCAGAGTCTCTGTCTCTGACATCTCTTTTCGATGTCTTTTGTAGTTGCTTTAAATGGAACATGGCCAAAAATTAAGTTCTCATCCTTCCCTGTGTCCCTTTTATTGTTATCAACAGTGCTATTATCATCCCCGTCTCTCAGCAGTCGGCATGTTCATAGTTACACTTCTGAATGTTTTGCTTGCCAGAATTTGTCTGGTCGGATCAACAAGGTTTTTGTCGCTGCTCTAGAAGTAATTAGGAAGGACAGATTTCTCAGCAAGAGGGAGGCACACAAGCAAATCTAGACCCATGTTAGGATCCGTGAAGGTTACCGCTTAAAGGGATAAGTTTTTTAGTAGGGCAGTAGAGCCCAACAGAGGGGAAAAATTATTTCTCTCTGTGCTGTTTTAATTTGTACTGAAACTATTAATAGCCCAGGCTTTTCTCATTTCCTGTATTTTTCCCAGTGTGTTGTCCCTTTCTGCTTCTGCTCCCACCAGATTGAAAGAAAGAGTTATTTGTTGTCTTTAGAAATGTCATTTGTCCTGTATCACAGTATTTGATTTCCTGGCACCTTTTGCTCAGCTCCGTGGTTCACAGTGGGAATAATGTTGTGTGTCAGTGACCCCATCATATTATAGTACAACACTGAAGTTCTTTCAGGTATGCAGGAGAGGGAGAACTGCTAAGCATTCGATTTTGCACTCTCCCACAAAGAGCACTCTCTATTTCAGCCCGTCATTTATTTAACATTTGACAGCTTCCAAAAGGAAGGGAGGGTTATCCATGCACTTAAATGCATCCTGGAAGGGTGAGATTCAGCCTGTATTACCTTTGGACAATCTGTAGATCCAAATTAGATCTGCAGAAATTAGTCATTTGACTCATTTCTACTAGTATTTTAATAATTTCGAAAACAACCCTTGCAGAAGTCCTACTTTCAGCCTGTCCTGTCTTTGAATGCAGGCCCCAGTATTCAGCCGGAAATTGATCATTCATTGTATCTAGAGAAGGTTTCCCCGACTTTGCTCCTCTGGCCCTGGGACAGGGCCACCCCATACTGCTTTGGTTTGGGCAGGGACTTGGGGCTGAGAGCAGAAGGGTTGGTCAGGGAGCTGCAGCCTCAAAAGCAAAATTCCCAGTGAGTTTTTTGGGTGCTCCATTCTCAGGTAGTGCTGATGCACACACTTTCTATGTTACACTGGAGCTTGTGTCCACCTGAATCCTCAAGCAACCTGAATCTTCTCCTTGGCAATGACATTTCTGCTTGTCCTGGCTGAACTCAGGTATCCTGTTTCTTTTATCTATACCAAGATCACTTGAAGCTCAGCTGCCATTCTCTATTTCATATCTGGAGGGCACCCACCAATGTGGTATTTCCAGCTGACTAGTGCAAAATAAGGTTCTTTTCTGTTTTTCAAGAGTCAGGAGCTTCTAAATTACCATCTCTTCTAAACTGCTACCTTTGCCATGGATCACCTTTGTGACTTTATTTTAATTAATGTGTCAAAAACATATTCAAATAGCTGCATCAAGTTTGTCATCGGGACCGCGTAGTGCTGTTCTTAATATACTAAAATCATTGAGACACTAAATATTTTTCTTCATGTAGCTCCTGTGCACTGATTTGAGAATTTTGATAATTTTACATATTTCTGCTTTTGAGTTCTTGTGAATTCTGAGATTAATTATTAAAACCAAATATGAATATTGAGTAATTTCAGATGTTTAATAACTGAAGAAATAATAGCTCAATTTCATTGAAGATGCACAATTTTCAAGAAAGTAGCTTAAAATATGAAATATTTTTTTATTGACATTTATATTAAAATATCGTATTTAATTTCTGTTTGTTTCAATTTCAATTAGAAGTGCTAATTCAAATAAATTGGAGCTGAGAAAACAGTTTTGAAAACTAGCAGTTATAAGGATATCCAGAAGCATCACTGAATAGGATATGGGAAAATTAATGCCATCCTTCTTAAAGCAGGTCGAAAATGAAAGCCTGAATGAGTATTAGCACAATTCTTTAAAAACATGCAATACAATATTCATTAAGTTTTGATCAAATGTTTTACAAATGGAAGATGATTCAGATCTTTTTTATAAACTGATTTTATTATAGGAGCATTTTACTATTAGATGATTTGTCTTGCTAGGAAAATACTCTCCTCTTCTTATATTCAGATTAGATTGAGACTTAGCTGAGAAGATTTTGAAATTTTGGTTTTTGGTTTCCTAGAGCTATCCAGGATAACTCTCCTTCTGGTTTCACGGGAATAAATGCTGTATTGAATGTTTGCCATGGGAAGTTTGAGAAGGCTATTATCAAACTCCGAAAAAAAAGATCCTGAACTTCTGCTTTATAATAACTTTTTAATATAGTATCAGAAAGATGCAAAAGATCTGCCTGGAGACTGACATTTAGCTATTGTGCTCTTTTAAATTAAATGACAGCTCATAGAGGCGTTCCAGGGCTAGGTGTAGAATCCTGTTATTTAAACATTGTCAAAGCTTGGGTTTAATTAACTCTAATTCAGTGTAGTTTCCCCATCCTTGCATACTCTTTCTGTCTTTCTTTCAGTCCCTCTCTGTCTTTTCTTTCTGTTGGCCTTGAAAGGCTTTGGGCACCTGTCAGGGTTACAGTGGGATTTCAAATGCCTTCATGCTGGTTGCTGGGTGGAAGGGAAAATTACGTCCTGGCAGAGCAGCAGCGAAGTATTTCATTGTCAGCTGGGAGATTCGGGTTGCAGGGTAAAGCTGGAGTGCTACGTCCTGGGCTGGCTGGGGCTCTTAGCATTCCAAATGATGTATGGTGGTTTCTGAGGCAAACAGAGACACTTTGCTTTGCTGATCAGAAAAGTGGAGGACACATTTGGACTTTCAGAGCCGGAGTGAACAGGTCATTTGTCAACTTCACCATCACATGAGGTGGCAGAAATTGCCCTGTGCCTCTCCTGGAAATCACAAAATCATAGAATGGTTTGGGTTGGAAGGACGTTAAAAATCATCTCCTTCCAACCCCCTGCCATGGACAGGGAACCTTCCACTAGACCAGGCTGCTCAAAGCCCCATCCAGCCTGGCCTTGAACACTTCCAGGGATGGAAGTGATCCATCAGATCAACCTCCCTGGGCAATCTCTGCCAGTAAATAATTTTACCACCTCACCAACCTTCACAGTAAAGAATTTCTTCCTAATATCCAATCTAAATCTACCTTCTTTCATCTTAAAGTAATTCTACTTGTCCTAAATGTTGCAGGAAGGGCTGTGTTGTCAGCACAGTCTGCAGTTCTGGGATAGCAGCACATTGAGGATCACAGCCCAGCTGTGACAGGGATGAGTAGCAGCTCCTAGGAAAATCAGCCAGTAGCATGTGTCAGGGAATGGGCAAGCCATCAAGGAGTGGGGTGGCACAAACATGTAAGGAGATCAAAGTCTTAAATTGCCTTTCATTCGGTGTTCATTCAAATTACTATTTTTTGGCATAAGTAGCTCAGATTGAAGATAACCATTCCTGAATGTTTTTAAAGAAATAAATGGCTTTCTATGCATATCTAGCTCTCACCTCTCCTTGAAATGCTACTGCAGTTCCTCAGTCTCTATGGATGTATGCGTTATTAGCCTATTTCTCCAGTGTGATTTTGGATGACAAATATTCCTAGGCCCTGAATGGCAATTTTGTAATGAAAGTTACACTAGAGTAGGCCAGGAACCAAACAGTACCCATTAAGGTTTGCTTCTATGTAACCACCATTCAAAAGCAGTCATCCAGCCTTTGGGTTATAACAGTTTTCCACCTCACTTATACCCAGTTCAACAGCTTGGTTGTCTAAAATAAACCCTAAATTTCCTCTTCTATTTGAATCCTGTTCCCCTCTTTGCATTCAGTTCACTTTTTTTTTCTTTCAGAACTCTCAGAGCATTTATGGCTTCAAAAGCCTCTTCAGTTTCTCACGGTGACTTCCCAAATAGTGAAGTCACCTGCTGATTTTCCCCAGACCAGGAGACCTCTTTTTGTCCTAATCAGCTCCCAGGATGTGCATGGTGTCCTTCACGCCAGTAGCTCCCGGGTGCTCCCTGGCCACTGGGAGCAGTGGGGCAGCCCTCAGCAATCTCTGCCTTTCGGTAGATGACTATCAACCCAGTTGGATCAAAGGAACTGAAAAATGTGGACAGGTAGTCAAAGCTCATCAGCTCCCCTTCCTTTGTACTTAGTAGGGATAGATGGACAATCCTGAGGGAAACCCAGATGTGCTGAAACAGATGTCCAAGGAAGCGAGAAGAGTCCCCCACTGGAGCAGCATGTTTCTGTCTGCTGAAGGAGCCTGGAGACCAAAATTAAGGCCAAACGTCTTTTACACAGCTAAATGTAGAGTTGATAAATTTGAGCCCAAAATATGTACCCTCTGTAAAAATATGCAAGTGTGTTTATCACAATTTAATTTTAATAAGCAGTATTTTGAGGAGTGCTCTCCAGTCCTCTACCTGAGGGGGTTGTGAGGAAAGCAATCGCATCCTCAGCCGTCTGCTGCAGTGCTAACAGAGGTGGACTGAAACAACTGTCAAAGCTGACACTTCAAAGATCTTTATAGCTTTTCACAGTCTTGAGAAAAGACAGCCTACTCAGATGTTTTCCTTATTTGTTTCCAGATTTTCCAAAAATAGCCCCCTTCTCATTTAGGAAAAAAAAAGAAAAAATATTTTAATAAAGATAATGCCATTATTTTTCCATCACTCAAGGACCGCAGTGATTCTTCTTATTAAAAACATTGTTCCACATGGGATACGATTAATTCTGGAAAATACGACAGAGTTAACACTATATATTGTCTGTGCATGAATAGTGTATATGTGAAATTAAAAACTTGCAAATGGGTGTACAAAATACACGTGATATTGATAAAAGGGCAAAAGTTGTGTTACTTTCCAGTCTAGTAGAAATGAATAGGCATGTACAGAACATTGTTCTCCTCTCCTAGCTTTTAAAGCATGAAAAGCAATTTGAGATGTAGTCTTGCTTTAATGCCATTTTGATTCCTCCCACAGTAACGTCAATGCCTTCCCTGTGTGTGCAGACATATACATAATGTTTCTATAAAAGAAACCTAGTTCAGTTCTGGTTAAAAATGTTTTGTTGTGTTGCTACTATTCATGCAAACCCTAATTTTTTTATAGTTCCATGAAAAAAATGCATTCCAGGTTTATTATTGAAGTTTCCACCCAACCTATCATCACCAGTGCTTGGAGCCATGTGTGGTGCTTGGCTTTAGGTGCCAGGAGGGTGACTTAGTGCAATTGAGTTCAAGGAGACTGAAGATAATGAGTCAAACTGTGCTGTGCTGTGCCATGAGCCTTTGTTGTTACAGGTCCTAGTGCAGGCTAGTTACCCCTGTGATCTGTAGGGCATGCTGGAAGTCATTCCCAGAGGGATGAGCTGTAAGCTCAAGCACAGCCTCACCAGACCAGCCTGAGTTCGGCCCTGAGCTAGCGATGCCCGCACACCACCACACTGTGTTGGGCTGTGGTTCTGTCATGCCCTGGCTCTTTTAGAAACCCTGTGTTGCTGCCCTACGCTCCCTTCCAAGGTCTGGAAGTACCCCATGAAGTGGTACAGGTGTGAGCTCTGGGCTGAGTACCTCGAGCATCACATCATTTGGAGTACGAACCACTTCCATCTCAGAGGAGGTGAGGGGGCAGTTTGTTTTGTGAACTCAGTGTTTTGATTAATCTATTCAAATATTAACATGCCTGGTGAGGTAGACCAGAATATCCTCTGGATTTATAAATATTCATATACTAACATCTGCCACATCTGCATAGTTATAACTCTGTTTTCATGGGACGAAAAGCATCTCTTTGAGGAAGGTCCAAAGTAGCAGAGGGTTTCTCTTGTCATACCTGTCACTTAGCAAGTTGTGTAACTTTTAAAGATCTCTTAGAGTTGCATTATTTTAGAGTTAGCCTGGTCTACAAGGATTTAACTCCAGAATAACTGCTGTTACTGTTCCTGGATCATTTTTACTATGGGTATGTGAGGTAGTATATGTTTCTTACAACATAAAACAGCCTCTTTGATCATTTGCAGTCTGATTTCTGCCACTGGCACAGTCCTGAAACAGCTATGCTTTGCACAGTTAATAGAGTCAGATTTTCCTTACAGTGTTGACCTCTACCTTTGGTGCTTAAAAACATGCCTTCCATTTTCTATGGCTTGGCACAAGCCCTCAAAACTCCATGTCCTTTCTTTTTCTTTTTTTTCCCCTTGCTTTACAGTTTTACTTTATTTATGGTGATTCTGCTCCAAGATATCTTTTCACTAGGTTTACTCCCAGCTTTGTTCATCTGAATTTTACCTCTGAGTCTACTTGGCCTTCTTCTTCCAAGGGAAAAAAAATATATATATAATCAGCAGCCTTGTTTGTCAGTAGATTCCAGGCAAAACTACAGCAGCTAGCTTGCTAGTTATTAAAATAATTACTTTTTTTAAAGTTCATCATACTGGAAATCTTTGTTGCTTCCTAATTTTTAGGCATAGGGAAGGCATTGTTTCAGTGCACCACTAAATAAGTGGGTGCACCATAGCCATATTATCTTTTTGCTTTCAAAAAGAACTTGAAAAGATTGTTCCTCAAGCAGATTCAAATTGAATCCTTTATTAAATGTCTTTTTTTCCTTCCAGAAGGTCTATTCAATACTGTACAGTTGTTTTTAAGGAGTTATATTAATCTTTCTCATTTATACAGTGAATAGTAAGGATCAAAAAATAATGGTTTGGATTATTTCTTGGGTCCATCAACTACAGAGGAAGAAAAACATAAGAATAACTAGAGTTTGCATTCCAAACTTCCAGTGTTCTGAACTTTGACTTCTTTTACTTGAACCAGTATTAAAGATTGATGTGAAAATGATGTAAAATGTGTGTGATTAAGACAAGAATCATACAACCCCCTACAAAAGGGGATGTCTTGCTTTTATGTGAAGTTATCATTGCAGACTATTCCCTGGAGAACAAGCAGAGATTTGAAGCTCTGATGAATGGCTGTTTTATAGAGTAGGTTCTTGCCCTCCTACTCTATCTTTTTAACCTTTGGCATTACTTTGGTTAGTCAAAAGCAGTTTGATCCTATTATTTCAAGAGAAATCATTGTTTGTCTTTATGACAAATTACAGATAGGTTAAATTTTCAAGAGCTGTTAAGTCCCAGGCTCAGAAGTTATTTAGGCATTTTGAAAAATTTAATCTACATTTTCTGTGGTTTTGTTGGGTTTTTTTCATTTCTTAGAGTTCTTGCAGACAAGGACCCCAGAGCTGCTGCTTCACCTTCAGTTTTATTTTACATTTACAGCATTATGAATCTTTAAAAATTAGTTGCAGCCTACCCAAATTACACTTCAGTTGAGCAATTTGGTGTCCTTAGGAATGCACTGAATTATCTTAATCACATTCTCAGTGATATATTACTACCTTTAAAAATCATTGCTAGGAGAAAATCACAAGTGTATAAGAAGGAGCTGAGGAATAAAAGTGTAACAGTTAAAGGAATAAAGGAAGACTAAACAAAAGACAAGAAATAAGTTAAGCTGACTGTAAAATTAACCTTAAAAATCAGGAAATCAAGAAACAGTGATTCTTTTGTGGTATTGCAACTGTGCCTCTCTATAACTAATTATTCTACAGTACAGCTGTGGGGACCAAAATCTGCTCTCAGCTGAACGGGTGTGTTGGTTTAGAACTGCGAAATACTCAGTGTCACTTAAAAAGGCTTTGTGTCAGTTTAACTCCACGAGACACTGCACAGCCACACAGCTGAGGCAAGCTCTGATTATGGCTAAGTAGGTACTGCTTGATGGAGTATTGACAGTGTCTTCAGTGAAATAAATTGTCCTTGAAACTACTTTTTCCTGTAAAATGCCATTTCAATCAGTTTTTCCCAAATCACACTAATTAGAAAAGTCATTTAACCATCATTAACAAAGTACATACTTCCAGAATTTATTATGGGAAATGCTGTTGTTTCAAAATGTATTTTATATTTGTTATCTAGTTTAATGAAATTTAAATAGCAAGTTGATATGATAGTTCATTAAGATGTAAAATGGTCAAATACACTATTTTCATTTTAGAATGTCATGCTTTTAATTATGTTTTTGCTATTTAGTACTATAAAAACGTCCTATTTTCTAGGTCAATGTTTCATATTTGTGTTATGATTAAAACAGTTTGACATTTTGAATAAAAATATACTAATTCATTGTATTAATTAAAAATAATGACCTAGAAAAAACATTTTTAAACTGACCTAAAGACGTCAGCACTGTGAGACATGACAGTTGTGCCATATTGTCACTGTTAATGACATTTTCTGCAGCAAAGTAAAAATGTACATACAAAGGAAAAAAAAAAAAGAAATCAAGAAGTATTTTCATTTTTAAAACTCTGTCCATGAAATCTTCAGTCCACTGAAAGGGTCACAGGTACTTGGAAAGACAAAACCAGCTTTTGAAATATTGACATTTTATGTGAAACATAAAGGGCAGCTTTTGCACAGGTAGATGTTTGTTCTTCTTCAATACGTGTTGGCCTTCTGCTGTTGGAGCGGGGAGGGCAAGTACACGAGAGGTGGAATCACAAAGCCCTTGAAGTTTAGCCAGAGATTTTTAATGAGGTTGTTCCCAGGGTTGTTAATTTGTACACATAAATAGCTATTGCCATGTACTTATGTAAAAGTACCACCATTTTCATTGTGTGTGTGTGTGTGTGTGTGTGTGTGTGTNAAATGTGTGTGGGTGTGTGTGTGTGTGTGTGTGTGTGTGTGTGTGTGTGTGTGTGTAATTTATGGTTTGGAGACATGAGAAAAGGATGAATGAAATTATAATTACCTCCCCTGAAACTAGTTCAGACACACAGCACACACTGATTAGAGACACTAGGTTCTACAGTGTCATAGGGCAAAATATCACTGAAGACAAAGTAAATGATCACTGTTTTGTTCCTGAGGAATACAAAATAAAAATGCAAAAGGCGACTGAAAATAAATGGTGGTTATTTCATTTCCAGTCCTTTATGTTCCTTTTTGGAGTTTTCATCACTGAGTTTAAGGCTGCCCTTTGTGAGGACCTCAGAGGAAGCCCTCCTCTGACTTGGTTTTAAGTCCTGGTTTTGTGTGTCACAGATCAGTGAAGTAGCCTATGGATGAACATCTATCAATTCCCATCAAGCATCTTCTATCTAAATTAAATCCTGTTATTTTCTGTTTGCCTAAAGCTGTAACATATCCCCTCTCCAGAATCCTCATGGTTTCAACAATAGTTTTCAAAGATACCTCCCAGCCCTCCACATTTCTTACATTTCACTGTCTTTAATGCCCACTTTCAAAAGTGGAAACAGTTAATGCTTTCCTGCGTTTGTGGCTTTTCAGATCAGTGCAAGTGGCTTTATGGACCCCTGTAAACCTGCAAACTACTATTGGGCAGCGCTTGTTCTAGATATTTCGGTCATTAGCAAGAAAAGCTGCAAGTACCTTAAATTAAAATAGATCTTTGATTTCCCACTAGGACATCCAGAGAAGAAATTCACTTCAATTCTTTTGTGAAACTTTACAACTTTGTCTTCCCAGTGCGGGCTGGAGCCCTGGTGAGGCTGTCATTTGAACTGGAGCTGTGTTGCAGCCTCTTTTGTTCTCCGCTCGCCTCAGATGCCGGCTCGCTGCCTGCTGGCGTGCCGGAGCGGGCGGATGACTTGTGGTGACAGCTGTAAAGTTGTGGATGGGAGCAGAGAGAGGAAAAAAAGCCCTTGTTCAGTTAGGAGGGGTTTTATATCTCTCTGTTGCCATAACTACACAGAAGGAGAAAAACATGCTTCTTTCATGCTTGTCTAGATTCAAAATTGCCTGTTGTCATCCTTTCATAGGTTCAGCACCTTTGCGGGTTGGTTGTAGTAGCATTTTTGGATTATGAAATGATTGTGAAATTTGTATATTGCCTTCACAGTTGAAATTTTGACTTAATCACCATGTTTTCTGAGGTGTTCCTTTGTTTTCATTTGTTTCTGAAATGTTTTAGCCAAGTCTTATCAACCATCTTCATTATGTGAAAGCCATTCAGCTCTCAAAATAGTTTTTATAAGCTTGCTTAATTCTTAGAGAGCCCATAAATTTTAATACTCATTAAATAAATCTGCGTCCTTTAATCTCAACAGACTTCTTAAAAGTGTCTCTTTTTTTTTTTTTAATTCTGAGTTTGGTAAGGCAGCTACTTAAGCACATCCTGATAACTTAATTCTCTATGAATAGAAACAACATTTGCAGTTAAATGGTTTCTTACATTATCCGCTAGTTATAGCTCATATTCTCTTGCCATACTGTACAAACCCCCTGCTCAGGCAACATGGATACTAGGAAGTGACTTTACCAGGATTTTCACAAAAATACTTAATAATAACAAAAATACTTTCCAAGAAGTTTGCTTAAAAATAAAGTTTTAAAAATCAAGGTTTAACTATTACAGGAAAACATTAGTTAGGCAGAAGTGAGAAGGACATTTTACAAAATGTTTCCTAAACAGCTACAATACTGTTAGACTTTAAAACTTTACAGTGCTTTAAAATGTGGAAGAAAAAAAACAATTATAAAGTCTTTCACATCTTCAGGACAGATAGAATCTAGAGAGTTGAAATTATGTAAGTAGGATGATGTTCAGAAGAAATCTTGACACAAATTATGGCTTTTTTAACATAAAATACCATGTTCTTAAAGCTCAGGGGGCCCAAAAACTAGCTTATTTATCATTTTTTTCCAGATCTGTAGTCATTTATGATTCTTAGGTAAGTTAACAGCCCTGTAGTTAACTACTACAATAACTTCTGTAGTTGTGAATAGTCATGACTGCAGCCCCCCACAGCTGCTGAAGCTACACAGCAGGGAACCAGTTTCTGAAGTGGAGTTGTTGGATTGCAAAATACCCAGGGAGGGCCTAGATTTGACAAGAGAGTGTTTTCTCTTTTTTTTTTTTTTTTTTAATTATTTTGCAATATTTGATTACACTTATCTGTTCTGATAGTGTAATGAATCACTAAGACTTACTGTGGGGACACACCAAAAATCCAGTTCTTTGTGATATGAGATGTCCACTGGACCAAGAAATACTGTCACATGCATTTAACCCAGTGCATAACACATGCCTGGTACTAAACCATCCACAGAGTATATAGGCCTAAATACTGATATTTAATACACTGTTATTTATAGATGATGTATAATATCTTCTGAAAGGGTGAGATTTCAGTGCCCAAGATTTGAATGCTTTTATTTGCTTTCATTAGGCATCCTGTACAGCAGTATGTGAATGTTAGAAAATATCTGCATGGCCACTGTCTAGTAAAAATGTATTTCAAAGATTTATGTTGATTACATTTACGTACATTTTATGAAAAGCCTAAGCCCTGCCCCTGTTGAAGCTGGGCAGCCCTGCTTTGTTTACAGTGGGCAGAGGAGCAGCCTCATCCTTGCTAATTAATGTACTTTAAATGCTTTTTAGTCTTTGATTGTCAGGTGTTATACCTCAGAGTTGTGGTATTTTGAGGTGTGGGGTTTTTTGCTCTAATAGATGCAATTTGCTCTGGATACATCTCTGATTTGTTTTCAGAAGCCTGTCTTTGTTTTTCTCTTTTGGAACATGGAGTGTTTTGTTTGCCGGCTGGTGGTGCAGATGTGCCTGTGGCTGCTGTTAATACACAACTGGCACCAAAACTGGTCAGTGTTCCACTGGTGCTGCCATGTCAGGAGCCTTTTGGTGATCACACCATCAGTTTCACAGATGGGTGCTGCTTGTTCAAAGCCTTCAAAACTGGGAAACGTTTAGCTAATGCCTTGCACTACATGAAGAGATCAAAAAGGTCCAAAAGCTATCTCTTAGTCTTCTGCTACAAGCAATTAGGATAATACTGAATCCATCACAGACCATGTAGTAATAAATATTTTAGCCTTCCCTTAAGTGTGGATTGATATTCAGGTCTGCCTGCTGGTAAATAAAACAATCAGAACTAAATTTCCCTTTGAATCTGGGCTATTCTGCATTTCCAGTGCTCACATTTTTTTTTTTTTCCCTTCTCTTTCTGCCTGTCTCTCTCATTTTGTCTCCAGAGAAAATTATTGTCTGCCTGGAAATCAAGTTACAGTGCTAACTGACATAGTGGCATGTTATATGTGGAGAGGGGACCAGACTGGCAGTTTGCTGGGATCTCCTGGGCTTTGTTTGCCTTGGCCAATATAGAACAGGCTACAGCCAACTTTGTATTTAATCAGGGGTGAATCCTGAAAAAAACCCAGCAGATCCTGATACAGGAAGCTACATCTTTTTCTCAAACATCTCAGTGGGTATTTTTATGCTGGGTCCTTTGGTCTTGCTGCCTTTCCTTACATGGATCACAGTGTGCGTGGTAAAATGAAAGAGATCAAATTGTCACTGTATTCTTTTCTCATTCTTTGCATCCATATATGTGATATAAATGCAGTTCATTTTCAAACCTGGTCACATATGCTCACTGTGCATTTGTAACCCTGTTTGATTATAAATTAGCAGGCATGGATACCATAGAAGACTTTCCCTCATAAATCAAAGCAGCAAAGGAATTCTAGCCCCCAGACTCCTTTTTTTATTATTTTAATGCATAGTTGTGGTACCAAAATCTCTCTAAAGTTGCATCTAGATATCTTTTTCTTCCCCCTAGAGATTAAGGGTGTCGTTCGTCTCTGAATATAATCAGAAAATATGTTGAAATAGTTCTATGACCTAATGTAGGGAAATATCAACTCTGTAATGTGTGAAGGCAGCCTTGAAGTACCTCCTAATGTCAGTTCCAGTGATGATAATAGCCTGAAAATTAGTTTCAAAACATGATATGGTGACTTCCCTGTGTTTTTAGTACATTTAGAAAGGTTCCATTTAAACATAGAGTTGCAGTTGTCTTCTTCAAGTGAGTAATCACCACAGCTGACTTTGTTGACCCTTTCTCATCATAAGGTGAGAAGAATTTGCCTATGAGAACAACAAAAAATTATTTAGCACAGCAGGGCATCTCATTGCCAACAGTCATTTGAGCAGAATTATCACATACAGCCACATACGCGTTGTTCAGCATGATTTAAAAATATTTTCCAACTCTCCAGCATCTGTTACTGGTGTCCTTAGCAGCACAGGTGTCTAACAGTGTCAACACAGCGAAGATCTAGACAGGTTGGTCTGCACTACAAAGTCCTGCTGCCATGGCTGTATCAGCTTGGAGTATCACAGCTTCACACCTTACATTTCACATTGCTGTGCTGACAGAACCCAGCAGAAGATGACTCTCGTTGCCTTTGTTCAGGGGCTGGTGTAGCCGTGCCAGCATTGATACCTTTCCATCAGCATATGCTCCATCTTCAGGGTGTGTAGCTGAGTAGCACAGGCTCATCAGGGCACGGCCTTGCCGTGCTCATATTCAGTATTGAGCTTTTCTCAGTTCACTTTATCTGGCTTAAGGGCTTAGGAAAGCAAAATATGCAGGAGATAGCCAGAACCAGTCAAGCATTTTCACGTGCCTTGGGTGCAGGATGGTGTTTCCTGTGGAAACTCCATAATGAATAGAGATTGTGAGAGGAGGATTAGGCACACCAGTACATTGCAGACAGTATTTTGCACCTCCATCCCAAGCCTTTAGC
>WAAG01064852.1:47453-74190 GCA_013390105.1 Tichodroma muraria | reverse complement strand
CTCCCTCCCTTCCTCCCTCCCTGCCTTTTGCATTTATACCATTTTAGGTGCCTGAAGAAGGCCAAACTTACAAACTTATTCCAAACCAGTTTGGTTGGTTGGTTGGTTTGGGGTTTGTTTGTTTGTTTGTCTGTTTGTCTGTTAGTTTGTTTTTGTGGTGGGGAGAGGGTTTGTTTGGTTTGGTTTTGTCGGTTTGGTTTTTTGGCTTGTTGTTTAGGGGGCGGTTTTGGTTTTGTTTTTCCTTTGGTTTGGGTTTTAGCTTGATTGTGTTTTGGTTTGGGGTTTGGGGGTTTTTTTGGTAGTTGTGTGGTTTTTGCTGTAGTTCGGTTGTGTTTTGTGATGTTGTTTTTGTGGGATTTGGTTTTGGTTTTTTGAGTTTTGGGTTGGTGTGGGGTTTTTGTAGTCCGTGCGGACTACATCCCCCAGTGTGCACCGCGGCGCTCCGTGACGTTCCGCCTTCTCTTGGTCCGCAGCCGCGCAGGGGCGTGTCCATTCCCGCGTGGCTCTAACGCTGCGCGTGGGGACGGGGTCGCTGCTCGGAGCGTGATTGGCTGGGGGCGCTACGCTTGGCGGGCGGTGATTGGCCGAGTGGGTGAGGCGCGGAAGAGACGCAGCGTGGCCATGATGGCGGGCGGCTCCGGCGAGGAGGGGCTTGGGTCTGGGTGGCGGGACCTGGCCCTGGCTTCGACTCCGACGTGGGCTCTGGCACTGACCCCGACCCCGGCTTCGACACCCTCTTTGTCTCTGACCTCAGAGTCTCTCCAACCCCTGCAGGACCTGACCGGCGATGGAGGGGTGCGCAAGGAGCAACTGCGCCCCGGCACCGGGCAGCCCGTGCCCCCATCCGCCTCCGTGGCAGGTAGAGCCGGGTCTGGGATCTCCGGAGACTCCTGTGGGGCCATGGGAAGGGAAGGCATCCCTGTGTAGGATATCCCGGTTCTCTGGCACAGGTTGCCCAAGGAAGCTGTGGTTGCCTCATTCCTGGAAACGTTCAAGTCCAGGCTGCAGAAACCTGCTGTAGTGGAAGGTGTCCCTGCCCATGGGCAGGGGGTTGGAGTGGATGAGCTTCAAGGTCCCTTCCAACCCAAACTATCCCACGATTCTTGCAGTCTCACCAGGGCTGGTGTCCTGGAGAGAGGCTGCCCGAGCTCAGCCTGGCTGCCTCGGGGGGAGGGGTTCTGGTTGCTCTGCAGTAATGTTGTGCCTGAACTCACAGGTAGTTCAGGCACCAGTAACCATTTCTGGAGCAGCTTTTAAACAGGAATTGTTTAGTTTAGCCTGTGTTCAGCAGGACTAAGGAAGCAAAAATCCTTGGAAGTGTGGGCTGGAGTGAGGGTCTGGTGCCCGTCTCTGTTACCTGTGTCTCGGTGTGAGGTTTGGTCTGTGTGGCTGGACCTGAAATAGGTGCTGAGGGAAACAGAGAGGGCAGAGGCAGTTGGGAAAGATCCCCCAAGTCTCTAATGTTGAGGTGCTGGTGGCTGGCAAAGACTACAACAAGGACTTAAAAGTGCTGATATTATACCATGGTGTGTCTCTGTTTCAGAGACTGTCTCCTCTCCTTATCAGTGTTTTAACACTGAACCCAATGATAACCAAGATACCCAATGAAAAGGCATCTTGATCTTGAGGAAAAAAGGATTTCCAGGGCTCACCTGTGCTCACAGAGAAGTTTGAAGCTGGAAGTAGTTCCTGAAGTGCAGGGCCCTGGTGCTGTGTCAAGAGAGGCGCATTACAGTGTATTTTCAGAGGCAGTTTGGGAGTTACAGATGCAAAGCTTGGGATGGCGGTACATTTTCCCCCTTGTTCCTCTTTTCCGAGCTCCAGCTTTGGTTAGGGAATTTTTTTTGAGTATTTCTGCATATAACTGGGGCACTTTAATTTGCTCAGCTGAAGTTTCCAATTCTTAAAAGTGCAAAATCACATCTCTTAAATAGCTCAGGACTGTGAAGCAGCTTTGTCTGGGAATGATGCTAAAACACACAGCACTTGGCTGCTTGGATGTGACCATGTTTTGGTGTAAAACAGGGGTTTGTGCTGACTATGCTGTTATATAGCAGAACAGAAAAAGAGAAGCAGGATAACTGTGTGGTTACAAGCTCCTGATGTGCTCCTGATGTTGTCGTTATGGGATATGAAATCTTACTCTTGCTTTTCCCTTCTCCCCACTTTTCGCATTGGGCTGTACAGTGAAGTACTCTGGGTACCTGGGAAATTGGAATAAGCTCTTCTGTTCAAATGGAAACAGCAAGTATCCAAGGCTGATGAAACTTGGAAAAGGTAGGTTTAAGCCACAAACTTTGTCCTGAGACTTGGGATTGTATTAAGGCATTTTGAGACCTGGGGTTGTGTTAAGGCATTTCAGTTTAAATGCTCTTTGGTGTCTTTAGGTTGTTTGAAACGTTTAACACTTGTTCATGGAGTCCAAAATCCTCCTGGTTAACATGGGAGATGGAATCTGGACCTCCTCACCCTCTGCCTGGGAGTGGTAGAGAGGTGTTTCCTACCTGTCCTCAGGTAGTTTTAAATCCCTTGAGAGGAGATGATGTTTTCCAGGCTGGACAGGTCTTGGGGCATGCTGGTCTAGTGGAAAGTGTCCCTGCCCATGGCAGGGCTTGGACTGGATGATCTCTAAAGCCCCTTCCAAGTCATCCCACTCTGGATTTGCAATACCATGTGCTCAGTCCCACAGCAGGCTGCCCTGATAATCCCTTCTGGAGCAACTGGCTGTTGTAGTTGCTGAGACACGAGCTCCCAGGGATTTTTTTTCTTCAGGCTTAAGGAGAAATCATTGTTTGGTGTGTGAGGGTGTTGGTGTTCGTGAGCCTCATCTGTCCCACCCCTCGTTGTGACAGACATCACACTGTGGGGGCTGGAGATCGGGCTGCTGTCTATGACCAAAGGAGAGGCTGCGCTGTTCGTCCTCGCTCCAGAATACGCCTACGGCCAGCGGGGCTGTCCTCCCTCCATCCCCCCAAACACCACAGTCCTCTTCAAGGTGGAGGTGCTGGACTTCATAGACTCAGAGGAGTGCGACGCGTTCTTTGAGTTGACTTATGTGAGTTCCCTTAATAAGGCTTGAGACCAAAATCTGAAGGGTGAACCATCCTTGTCCTGTCTCACGGTTGCTGTGGCTTATGTGTTACATGTGTTCAGGTGAATGCTGGTGCAAGTATCCAGTCCCTGGGCTCCCAGCTCTGCTCTGATCCTCGTGCCTGCCCTTTTGTGTCTCTCCATGTCTCAAGCTATTTGCCCTCCTGTGCAGAGGGAGAAGGCGAAATCTGCCTTTGTTTGCTCCTCTGTGCTGGATGGAGTCAGTGGAATGGCTCTCATTTATTTTTAGTTTTACCAGAAACCTCATGGTTGCACTAGAGGGCACCAACTTCCAGGAATTTCTCTAAGGAACAGTAAGGAGCTGTCTGTAACAATCCTCTTCAGCATGCCAGCCCCCACATTTTGTCTCTGCCTCTTGGCTCTTCTCCCAAGTGTTCCTTCCCTGTTTTTCCCTCCCTGGAGTTATGGTGCTATTGTTAATTCACCTTTTCATGTCAAGGGCTTTGGGCTGTGGTTGTGGGTCAGTGAGTGGAGGCAGAAGCTGATGGGGGAGGCCCTCCAGCCTCTGCACAGGCAAATTTTCACCCAGAGCCCTGTGAGCAAACCACACTTTGTGCGCTTCCATGCTTCCTGCTTGCCCCTTGCCAGTCAGTCGTTTTGGCTGACTGACCTCTCTCTATGAGCTGGTTCCAACTTGCAGACCCAGAATAAAACCTGTCCCTCCATTTTTATCTTTTTTTTTAATGATTGTTGGGATTTTTGTTTTGCTGATTGGTGTCTTTGGGAGTGTCAGGCTGTCCCAGAGCTGGCCCAAGAGCAGTTAGAGCAACAGAACCTTTCAAGCATCTTTGTGCCAGTGGCTGCATTTGTGTTAACTCAGCTGTGTGCTGAAAGAGTTGGGCAGGTTTTAAGGACACATTCCTGCTTTTTTCAGTCCCCCTTTGGGTTTGGGGAACTGCCTGACCTCTTCACTAGGAATAGTCAGTACAAAAACATTGGCATGTTCAGACTGCCTGGGGAGATACCACATGGTGGTGGCTTTGCCTTGGTAAGGACCTGGCTTCTGCTCTGTGAATAGGAGGGGTCTGTGCATGTGGCTGACACTCAGACTCCTGTCTGAGTTCTCTGCCTGTTTTCTTTAGTTTGAGCTGAAATTCAGATATTTCTTCACACAGGAACAGCGGGATAGACTTCCTCTAGAAAAGGTGTTGAAAGTGGCCGCTACAGAGAGAGAGTTTGGCAACTACTTCTTCTATAAGCAGCGCTTCAAGATTGCCAAGGACAGATACAAGAGGGTATGACACCAGGAAAATGTGGGGTGTGCTTTGGGAAAGCTGTGAAAGAAGGGATCATTTTAGCTCACCACAACAGGTACAGGTTAGAGATCAAATAGCTCTGTGGTATTTTCCAGGCATAGTTTGTTGCTTCAGAACAGGGCTTGCACACCTGGTTTTCTGTGAGCAGCAGTAGTAGGTGAAGGAATAGTCACAGAACCATTTTGGTTGGAAAAGCTCTCTGAGACCACCAAGTCCAACTGTCCCCCAGCACTGCCAAGGCCACCACTACCCCATGTCCGCAAGTGCCACGTCCACAGGGCTGTTAAATCCCTCCAGGAATGGGGTCTCCACCACTGCCCTGAACAGCCTGTGCCAGGGCTGGACAACAATTTCAGTGAGAAATTTTTCCCCAGTATCCAACCTGAACCTCCTATGCTGCAACTTGAGGCTGTTTGTCTTGTCCAGCTATCTGGGAGCAGAGCCTGACCCCATCTGGCTGCACCTTCCTGTCCAGGAATTGTAAAGAGTGAGAAGGCACCCCTTGATCCCTTTTCGTAGGCTGAGCCTCTTCAGCTCTGTCTCCAGGCAGGGTAAATGCTCAGTTATTCTCAAACTGAGAATAATGCACCTGCTACTTTTTCAGAGGTAGAGATGATTCAAAATTGCTTTTGTTTGTTACTTTTGAAACAAAAGTAATTTGACTTGCCTTCTTCCCTATAAGATTTCCGTATTTATCCTTAAAATCTGAGTCCTGGGTTCTTTTTTTTCATTCTGCTGCTTTCCATGTTAAGTTCCTAAACCTGTGGTCGTATGGTCAGCATGACTAGTCATGCAGAGAATGCTATGTCCTGTATTTAGAGTTTCGATTGTTACTACTTTTAAGTGACCTAGGTGAACAGAAACATAGGTATAGCTGTTGGATAAGATGGATTTCTCACTTTCCATGATGGATTTGTTGTGCACTGGCTGGTTTTCCCTCTCTGCTCAGGCGCTCTCCATCCTGGGTCGCAACTCTTCCAGTAAGGCAGAGCAGAGCCAGATCAACGCTTCCAAACTGCTGCTGTTCCTGAATCTCTCACTCACTTACCTGAAACTGGAACGTGCTGACCGAGCTTTGAAATATGGGGAGTTAGCCTTGGAGATGGACCAAAGAAGTGCCAAGGCTCTGTTCAGGTGTGGCCAGGTGGGCAAATAAATCATCATGAAACATCCTGGCCCGGCTGTCGTGGGAGCCCAGAATGAACTGAGGAGAATCTCTGAATTCTGGGCTGCTGCAGCAGTCAAGGTGGTTTGTCTGCATCTGCCCTTTTGGAAAGTCTGGCACTCTGGAAATGTGTCACACAGAGCTTTTCCTGGGTTGTTCCTGAGTTACTTTTCTCTGTCTCAGGAATGTTTGTTTTTGCATGAGGCCTGAAGAAGGGCAGTGGGTCTGTATTTATCTTTTGATGCATTTAACATCTTTCCATGACAGGCTTGCCTCTACATGAGGGAGTACAGTAAATCCCGGGATTTCCTGGCCAGAGCTCAGTGCATCCAGCCCTTCAACCGTGATATCAACAATGAGCTGAAGAAGTTGGCAAGGTGAGAGTCCTCCTTTCCATACCTGGGGAAGAGATAGTGTTTGGACAGGCTGTAATACCCATTTGGAAATATTTAAAATGTTCAAAAAGTCCCAAACCCCTGAAGTATTGGGGTAATAAGTGACTTGGGAAAACGCATGTGGAGAAAACAGCTTGAAACATTTTTCAGGCCCAGAAGCTGCAAGTGAGGAGCTAGGAACACCCACCCTTTCCATATATTTCTTTGGCGGGATGTGTGGTACCTGACTTGTAAGTAGATCAGGGTGAGGACAGGGATGTGGGGGCTACTAAAAGGCCTCAAATCCAGTGAAATACAGTTGACTGATTCTCCAGCTGTTAGTGTTCTCAGTAAGTATAATTTTCATTCTCTTTAAGATGTGTTGGTTAATTTCAGCATCTTTTCTGCACTGCAGGTGCTTCAATGCGCAATATTAATATTCATTAAAAGTGAATTTCTTGCCATCTTGAAGATAATAAATGAACAGCCCTGAAGATGAACTCTCCCTTTGCCCACAGGCTGAGTACAGGACTACCCTGCCAGCTTTAGTCATGCCCCAGCCCCACCAAAACATGACTAATACTTGTCTCATTATGCTCATGATGCTCTTCCTTTGAAACTGCCAAAAGCATTAGCTTTTTCCCAAAAGTGTGTGCTGTCCTCCTGGCACTGTTTACTGAGGCAGGAGTGATGCTGTCCTCAGCTCTGGAGCTCACAAAGCAGCCCTTGAATACAAACCCTCTTCTGTATGTCATTGCCAGGCACTTGCAGAAAGGCAGCAGTAACACCTTGTCCTGGTTTAGGGCAAATTTGTGAAGAAACCTCCGAATGGGAGGTCCCTCTAGAAAACAAATTCAAACAGCCCCTCCCCCCAACTGGTTCAGGGGGAAAAAAAAATTTCCTTGGAGAAAAGTGGAAAAAATTGTTTATTTAACAGGCAAAGCACTCCCCAGCACAACAAATGAACAATACTAAACAACTAAACTTCTTGCTGCTCCAAAGAGATGACAAATTCAGAAAGTCTCTTCTGTGGGTCGCAGCTCAGCTCACTCAGTCTGTCAGTCCCTCCGGCACTGGGAAATGCTGGGGCCAGGCCAGGCCCGGTGGGCCACGGGTGTGGGCTCCTGGTGCTCTTCTGAGTTTTCAGTCCAGAGCAGGTTTGAATAGTTCCAGGGAAAAAGGAAAAAAACCCACAGTCCACAGAACGTCTCTGCTTCAGCTAGCCGAAAACTAACAAAAAAAAGCAAAGGAAAGCTTTCCCGCCGTCCGCACTGCAGACAACACAGGCCGTGTGTATAGGAAGGCTGAAAACTCTTATCTTTATGTTTTGAAAACAACCGCCTTAGACATTCCACTGCTTCTCCTGCTTCCTCCTTCACTCTCAGATCCAGTTTTAAAGGTGCAAAACTTAATTTTTGAACTAAACAGACGAATAGGGATACACTTCAGCATCGACCCAGGACACACCTAAAAAAGTGTAGTTGGTGCTGCTGGAAAAGCCAGTCTAGTGAGCTGAGTACCTTCTGCCAGGGGATATGTTGGTGGAGGGCTGTTCTTTCCTGTGTATTCATGTTGTGTTTAATAGTCTGTCATAACACTAAGTCTTCAAATTTGTTCTGTTACTTCTGAAGTACAAAGAGCTTGAAGGCAGTATTAGCTGCTGGTCTGGAAATTTTAAATTAATCTCTTGTATTCATCCTGATCTCCCACTGGGTATGGAGCTACCAAATTGTCCGCTGTGAGTAGGGGGTTCTAAACTAGACCTATCTGGCTGCTCTTGGAGGCTAATACATGTACAGTGCTAGAAGGCCTGATTCTAAGTGAAGCCTCATGTATTCACTTAGATTTGTTTGAAATATGTTGGTAGATAAAAGAAAAATATTGCTAATGATGTTGAGGTGGTGTGGCTGGGAAACAACAAGTCATTTCTGCCTTTGTCAGCTCCAGCTCTGTAGAGAGCAGCACGTTCAGTGAGTGTGCGTGTGTCAGAATTGAGTGCATGTTAAACCACTGTTGTCCTGGAGTTGCTGCTTCGCTGCCTGTTAAAACTGGTGTATTTTTTGCTTTTAGCCATGGAATGGTTTGGGTTCGAAGGGACCTTAAAGCTCATTCCACTGCCATGGGCAAAGACTTTTTACCATATCAGGATGCTCTAAGCCCTGTCCAACCTGGCCTTTAACACTTCAGGGATGAGGCAGCCACGGCTTTTTTGGGCAACCTGTGCCAGGGCCTCACCAATCTCACAGGAAAGAATTTCTTCCCAATACCCCATCTAACTCTGCCCTCTGGCAGCAGGAAGCCATTCCTTCTTGTCCAAAGTCCAGAACTCCTTTAGGCAGAGGAAGGGGCTCTGAGGTCTTCCTGGAGTCCTCTCCAGATGAACACCCTTGCTCTCCCAGCCTGTCTTCAGAGCAGAGGGCAGACCTGTCTCCAGCCTTTGGAGCATCTCCATGGCCTCCTCTGGACTCACTCCAGCAGCTGTATGTCTTTCTGATGTTGGCTCACAGAGCTGGAGTCAGCACTGCAGGAGAGGTCTTTTGCCTGTGACAAAGAGTGGAATTAGTGTGAAACACATGAAGCAGGTGTTACTGAGTATTTTTAATGAGGCCTTACCTCTGGCTAGATATGTAATGTTGCCAGCCTGCCCTTGCCTGAGAACTCGTAGTGGGATCTGACAAATGCTTCAGAAATGGAATATGAATCAAAATCTTGTTCTTAGTGTTTTTTCACTTCCTTACTGAATACATTTATACTTTGTTAAAAGCAATGTTATGTGGTAATCAGCAAGCTCACTTTTGTTGTCTAAAACAAAGCTCTGGAATGCATCTGTTTACTGGCTGAAACAGATTCTTGGTTGGTTTGTTCCCTGTCTGCAACAGGGAACAAAATTCCCTGGAGAGCAGCAGGCAGAATCCAAGGTGAGAGGTATGTAGAATGTGTCTGGTACCATTCTGTGGTGGATTTTGTGCAGATTCTGCTGCTGGATCTGGGAATTCTATTGGAAGGCTTGCATTGCATCGAAACCAGAATGAATTGGGGTTCTTCTAATATCTGGCATTAATCTGTTCCTTCAAACAAGGGGCTCTTGGATTTCCTGCTCTCATAGGTGTGGGAATGTGCCACCTACAGGTGGGCATCCTTGGTCAGCAACTTCTGTGTGAGACTTACCAGGAGAGATTTGCTGGGCCAGGATTTCATACCCTCTGAGGTTCTGGGCCCCAAGGGTGCTGAGGGCTGGGGCTGAGAGAGCCTGAGCCAGCCTCTCACTGGGTCTGGTTCTAGCATGTTGCACAGAACCCTTTGCTTTTGTCCTTATATGGCAGCAGATGCAGGAAAGCCGAACTCGTGGGCAGCCACTGATCCCTGGGACAGTGTTCCCAAACTGAGTCACCCTGCAGCTGAGGGATTCCTTACCAGTGAGGTGAGAGCACAGAGAGCAGAGGGTGCTGTACTTGGAGAAGTTCAGATGGAACAGACTGCAAAGCTTTTGCCATCCTGTGACACTGGCAAGGAGGAGAGAACAGAGGAGGAAATGTCTGCCTTGTCATCCACTTGGTCCAGGCACAAATCCCTGCTGTCTCCTGCCGATCCTCTGTCCAGATCCTCTATCCATGGTAGATATCCTGTATCCATGGTAGATATCCTGCTGTATGGCAGTCAGACAGTGTCTCCTGGGTGCTAAAAGAACTTGTATAAGGACACACGGAAGTATCCCACAGCACACAGGTGGGGTTCCTCTGCACTGTCCCATGCTTCCAAAACTAGTGTAGAAAGCACCTGTCTCAGAGAAGTCAAATGACCTCATTAGTCCCAAGCAGAGCAGAGACACAAGGTCTGGGGATGAGGCATGACATTTCGAGCTCTCTTTCCCTGATATTGCAGAAAGAATGGCTTGCAGGAGCTGTGCCTCTGCTGCCAGCACACTCTTCCATTATGTTAATTTATTTATATCATGGCACAGACTGTCTCCAGCCCATGATGCCATCCTGTGCTCTACTTTGCAGATACTACAAGGAGTACATGGAAGTGGAGAAAGAAATGTGCTGCCAGATGTTTGACCCTCTCAATTCTTATGGCTGAGAAGAAAGAAATCAAGGTAACCAGGTTTTGACACAGGCTGAGCTCTCCCAAAACCTGTTATGCCTGTAGTGTTTTCAGGTGGGGAGCCTGCTTCTCTTCTACAGGGGAGGCTTTTGGAGGCAAAATGGAAAGTGGTGGGAGTGTGTGGAGAGGAAGGGCAGGATGGTGGGTTGGAATACTGCTACATCATCACCTTGGAGAATCTTTCCTATGAGGCAAAGCACGTGTGGGATGGGGACCTGGAACTGCCAGCACTTGAATAAGTTTGGTTTGTTGTTTCCTGTGCTGCTTATCTCAGCTATTCCTGGTCCGAGGCAGGGGCTGAAATAGCTCTGTAGTCTTGTTTCTCTGCCAATTAAAAGAAAGGGAAAAAAAAAAGTTCCTGTCAAACTTAAGAATTGGATTTCTTCCTCCCCTCCAGCGCTTCTGTCTGGAGCTGTTGGAATGCCTCACTTCAGAAAAATCTAAATATTTTATTTCTGGTGTTTTTTAAAGTATTAAAAGAAGTCTGTTTGGATAGAAAATTTCAAGTAGATGTTTTGGACTCTTTAAAGCCTTAAATCTTCTAGCAAAATTGACAGGTTTATAAATGCACAAAGGCTCTTTGATCATTCTTTTTTCCTCAAAATCTGCAGGAGGGGTGCAAGCAGGAGTGGAAATCTTTTCTTGTCTCTTGCTTTGGGGGAAACCCTAGGGAAAGAGTTCTGGAAAATGACAACATCATTCTGTCATGAGCCATCCCCAGCTCAGGGCCATCAGTTTGCTGCTGTTGTCTCTCCTGCAGTACTGACAGTATCTCTTTGTTAGCGCAAAATGAATATTGGCAACCTTTCCATCAGCTCTGGTGTTTTAAGGTAGTCTCTTTGTGCTTGCAGGGAAGCTAAGGCAGTGTTAGAGGATGAGGTTGGATTGAATGCTGCTTCCTAAAGGAACACAACCTTCTCCTGGCTGGACATGCCGCCTTGTAGAGCCTTTACCCTTCCTGCTGCCCCTGTGCTCTGGGCCAAGCTGGGCAAGTGGCCTCAGAGCACAAATCATGCTGCCCTGGGTTTGGGATGGGACTTATTAGGTGTGTTAGCAGGTGCCTGCCCTCAGGAAAGGAGCTCTGAAAGGGGATGTAAGACTGATGAGTTCTTGTGCAGAAAGTCTGTAGCTCTAGACTTGGCAAGAGGCTCTCATTTTCCACTTGCTGTGTTTCAGGAAGTTGCAGTTTGGAAGCCTGTACAACCTTGGGTCTCATCCCTGGTGGTGTCTGACCTGGGGAGCTCTTGTGGGGCTCTGGGATCAGCTGGGCCTGGTTTGTGGTGGGAGTCAGGGTGATTGTGGTGTTCTGCTGGGGCACGAGACAGCTCCTCCCCTGGGAAGGTTGTGTGGCTTCTTGTTTCCCAAAAAAGTGTCTTGTGAAGATGCTGATTTCCACACATCTGGTGTAAGTAAACCAGTGATTTTGGTTAGCAGAGATTGAGAAATACAGAAGAAAAGGGCAAAATCTCTCCTGTAGGAAAGCTTAAGGACTGGACTGAACTGCTTATCATTGATTCCTGTGTGTGTAGTTCTCCCACCTTACACAGATGATGGATAGCTGTCAGTCAAAAATATTTCCAAACTTCTTTGAAGTTGATTTTTGTTGCAGTATTAAAAGAAAACTAAGTCTCCCAGATGAGCATAAATCACTGAGACCCAAACAAAAATCTACTGTTCATTCATGGCAAAAGAAATCCTTTGCTGGAGGAGGTTCCTGCAGGGCCCTGTGCGAGCTGGAGGTTGGGCTGCTGCTTTAAAACTTCATTATACGTTCAGAGAGGAGCAAAGCAGTTCCAGCAGGAGCTCCTGCTCCCTGTCAAAGATACTGGGAATTGGTCAGAATTGAGACAGAACATTCTTTAGCTGTTCTCCAACAGCTTTGTTGCAGTTAAGTTTAGGGCACAGGCTGTACTGGGGCAGTTTGGCAGGCCAGCTTCATCCATGCTCTGTTAGACGCTGAGTGAGGAGATGGGCTGGGAATGCTGTCTGCAGTCCATGGTTCATGGACCAGTGGAATCACAAAAGTTATAGAAAACCTCCCTATATACCAGCTGACAGGTGCTTGTGGAGCACTGAGCTGACCTGTGGTCCAGCTCCTGAATGGCTCAGAGCTGTAGTTGTGGCATGTTTCCTCCTGAACATTACTGCATCCATCCCTTGCTTCAGAGCTCTTTCCCAGGTGGGACTGCTGTGCCTTTGGTGAACCCTGCTGTGTTCCAGGAACAAAATTCATTTCTCTGTACTGAATAATCCAGGGCTGTTTATATAGTTACGCTCAAACCTAGCTACACCTGAGCATCTTCCTTCTGCCTGGTGTTTTTGCAAGGGATTTTGCAGTGATAGGACAAGGGCGAACGCTTTAAGCTGAAAAGAGGGAAGATTCAGATTGGGTATAGGGAAGAAATTCTTTCCTGTGAGGGTAGTGAGGGCCTGGCACACGTTGCCCAGAGAAACTGGGCCTGCCCCATCTCTAGAAGTGTTCAAGGCCAGGCTGGAAGTGGCTCTGAGCACCCTGGTCTAGTGGAAGGTGCCCCTGTCCACGGCAGGGAGTGAAACTGATGGGTTTTAAGGTCCTTTCCATCCCAAACCATTCCATGATTTCTGTATCCCCTGCCAGCCCAGTTCTTCTAATTGCGACGAACATCCTTCTCAGAACACATTTCCTACCTTTTCAATGGAATTTCAGGTCAGAGTAGATCTTCCCTTTGGTGAAATGCAAGACTGCTTGTGGTGCTTCTTGGGGGGAATTCAGAAGTACTCGGAGACATAGAAGCACAAACTCCATTTTAAATCCATCCTGCTGCAGTTCCTTGTAAATCCCTTGGGTCTCAAGCTGGCCCCTCTCAGGGTTTGGTTTATTTACCTGTCTCTGTTCACTTTGTGTGGTGCATGTATATAGAGCCTAGTTTCCTGTGATGTGCAGAGCTGGAAGTCCTCCTTGGTGTCCCCTAAACTGCAGAATGGTGGGCTGAGGCATCTGGCTTTTTGGAGCTTTTTGTTCTATTTTGATTGAAAGACCCATCAGAAAAAAAAAAGAAATTTCCCATTGTTGTGTTGCTGTGGTCCTTCATAAGAGAACTAAATCAAGAAGAGTGGGGACAACTTCCCTAGGAATGTCTGGATTCTAGTAAAGTGTCCTTGGTAATAGTTGTGTCCCAGGAGGATGGGTCTCTGAGCTCCTACTTTTGGTTATAAATGATCCAGAGTTGAAAGCTTGTGCGCAGTAGAAGTGGTCCCAGGAGTTGGGAACACACAGGGAGATGTTCCAGTGAAAACAGACAAGGCTGAAATTATGACAGGAAACAGTAACTTTGAGGTCAAACTGGTGATTGCCACAAATAGTAAGTTCTACCAATTCAGGAGGCATTAATGGGTGGGAATTGGCTGCAGAACTGAGGCTGTCTCACCAGGTAGAAGTGACTATAATTGGGCTTAAAATCAGCAGCAGTTGCCAGTTGAACTGACCTAGTAAGCTGCAAGAGACTTGCAAATAAACTGAGAAGTCTGTGCTTAACACAGTCGAACTCCTGCCTTGGGAAAGCTACAGACTTGGAATAAGCAGCAACTTGCTCCTTCCCCTCCTGCTCTCCCTTATTCTCACTGATCCTTTAGAATATGCAAATTCCTGTCCCACTGAGGTGTCCTGTGCTGCAGAGGAAATTGTTAAATCTCTGCTCTCTGCCGAGCCGTGCTGGGTGAGGGGGAAGGTTTGAAGGAGGATTTAATTAAGCATTCTCCTTGTTAAGCAGAGGAAGGAGAAAAGCTTTAAAGAGGTTGTTGAGTTGGGGGTTTTGTTATCCCTCCAGTTCTCTCCTCTTCTAGCATCTTGCACTTTTTTTCTGAGGATTTCTGTAGTTCCTGCCTGCAGTAGTACTTGTAATACCTCTCTGGAAGGATCCTGGACTCGTGATCTCTTCTGGAAACTGAAGAAATTACTGCAGCACCTGGTTTTAGGGATCCCTGATATGCTTTCCCAGTGGACGTACTGGGCATGACTCTGGATGCGCTAGGGCTGGCTTTGCCCAGACTGGGAGGTCTGGCCAGGACTTAGAAGCCACAAGATGATGTGAAATGGAAAGGACAGAGACTGTGCAATAATCCCAGTGTCCCACTGTGCCTGTCCTTCAAGGCTTTGGTGAAGTATTGGTCTTCCAGCCTCATCCAAGGATGGGTTCTCAGCTGTTCTCTCTGATTTAGGAAGTGCCTAAAGGCTGTAATTTCATTTTGTGCTCAAACACAAAGCTCCCAGGTGAGGTAGGAGCAGATTCCTGGCTGCAGTGCTGAAAGGAATCTTTGCTGACAGGACGGTGGAGCCAGGTGGGGTTGGGCTCTGCTTTCAGGTGACGAGTGACAGGACAAGGGGAAATGGCCTCAAGTTGTACCAGGTTTAAAATGGATATTTGGGAAATTTTCTTGGAAAGGATTGTAAAGCATTGGAATAGACTGCTCAGAGCAGCAGTGGAATCACCCTTCCTCTAAGTATTCAAAAAGTGTGTGGTTGTGGGACTTCAGGACATGGTTTAGTGGTGAACGTGGTGATGGTTGGACTTGATCTTAGAGGGTTTATCCAACCTTCTGTGATTCTGTTCTCCAGCTCCTGCCTGCTAAAGGTCACCTGGCACTGGTCCTGGGAAGGCCAGGCTGAGACCCCAAGGGATATGTGTGACCCACAGGGATATCCCTGTGTGAGGTTTTACTTCTCAGAGCCTTTGCCAGCAGCTCTAGTATAAAATATTCTGGTGTTACAAATCAGTAGAACATGAAGAAGGTGCTGGGATCTTTTCATTCCCAGCATGAATGAAAATTCTTTTTCATTCCCAGCCATTCTTTTTCATGATAACAGCTGGTTTATCATGCAGGTGAAGTTTAAAGAGAATTGGCTATGTGTAAGATGGGAATTTCTTTATGAAGTTTTAGCTTTGCAGAGCACTCAGTCACTATCCCTCACTTCCAGCAGCAAGGAGGCACATGATTATCCTAAGTTTTTCTCTTAGAATTTTTAAGGCCTCCTTTCTCTCCCCCTTGAGTTGTGCCCTGTCTGGGCACCAGTCCTGCTGCTTTGGAGGCTCCAGACTTTCCATTTGAACTAACAGAAGAGATGTCTTTGTCCTATCTGTTTTTCTTAGTCTTTAATCCAGGGATTTTAAATTATCATGGATGCTTATTACTGTCCTGATACCCTTCAGGGGAAGCACTCTCCTTGTTATGAGAGGGTGTTGGTACGAGTCCTGAGACCTGCCAGCTCTCTGCTCTGGTGAGCAGTGAAACACTGACAAACTTGAGCAGAGTTTTTAATGCTCTAACTGGGCATTGCAGTAACTGTGATGATACAGGAACAGCTGAGGTTAATGAAATGATTGCTGAGTGCCCTCAATAGTGTTCATTGTGGTTTTGAGAAACACTCATCTGCTTGCGAGCTCCCAAGCCTTGTTCACCCTTCTTCACTAATGCATGGAATCACTGAATCATAGTCGTTAAGGTTGGAAAAGCCCTCCAAGAGTCCACCTGTTCCCCCAGTACTGCCAAGGCCACCACTAACCCATGTCCCCAAGTGGGTCATCCCCCATGTGTGGACATCCACATATCTCTTAAACCCCTCCAGGGGTGGAGACTCTACAACTGCCCTGGGCAGTCTGTGTCAATGCCTGACTAATCATCCTGTGAAAAAAATTTCCAGAATATCCAAACTGAACCTTCACTGGCACAGCTTGAGATTATTCCCTCTTGTCCTGTCTCTTGTTCCCTAGGGGCAGAGCCCAACCCCCACCTGGCTGCCCCCTCCTGTCAGGCAGTTGTGGAGAGACAGAAGGTCCCTCCTGAGCCTCCTTTGCTCCAGACTGAGCCCCTTTCCCCGCTCTCTCAGCTGCTCCATATTGGAGTGTCTTTTCCATCATCTGCAGCACAGAGCACCTGATGGAATTGGAGGCTGCATCCCTGCTGTAACAGTGCCTGGGCACTAGTGGTTGTGTCTGACAGTGGCAGCAGCACTTTGCAAACATATGATGTTTTTGGTTGTTTGTTGGCACCTTGAAAACCACAAGGGCTTCATATTTAGGGAATGAGCTTTTGGAAAGACTTTTTGCTTCAGATGCAGGGAGTGTCTTGGCACTGTTGAAAGTTGGTTTACAGAGCTCAAGAGTTATTTCCAGTAAGGATAGACATGACCTTAACATGCCTCTTGCGCAGCCCACCCTGCTTTATCAGGGGCTTTTGATTCCATAGAATGCTGAACATTATTGCCATAGGGGTTATCTGAGCACTTGAAGAACTGGGAGCTGCTCCAAGGATCAGTTTCAGCCCCAACTTGCTGGGTGAAGTCCTTCCTGAGTCAGAAGTGTGTGTTGAAGAGTTCATCACTTCTTTCACCTTCCCATAAATGTTCCTCTTGTGAGACCACTTGCTCTCTGAACAAGTTCTGCTGCTTTGGCTGCATGCTGTTTTAAGGGTTTGTTGGGGTTTTTTTAAAGGTGTACTTGGGAAAGAGCTGTGCTTCATGTTCTTCCTTTTTGCTTTATGTATCCTTATCTTACTCCAGATCTAAGCAGACTTCACAGCTCTTCCTTCCATCACTTTAGGTTCAGGATGGTAGTGCATATGTCATCAGCATTCAGGGCCTTTGGAGTCAAGACTTGTTACAGATCTCTGGAAAATTCCTCCTGCCACGGAGTTGTCTATCTGGTGTACAGGCAGCTCTTGGAACTCACTGTGGATCTTTTGCAGAGATCTTTGCAAATTGACTTGGAAAAAAAAGTCCTGAGGAAAAAAATGTATGTAAGTGCAGATCTTCAGATCTGGCCAGTTGAAGTTTGTGTAGCTTGGCTCTAGAAAAGAGGAGCAGCATATCTGTTCCTTCCACTTTCCTCTTTGGACTGGGCATCTGTGATGGGGCTCTGACTTTGGATGTGGGAAGGGTGAGTGTCTGTGCTTGTGTGCTGCTGTATTCTGAGAATATATCCACAGCCACCTCAGCCATTGGGGTGGCCACTTGAAGCTCTCACAGCTGGGCATCCCTAAAGTGTACTTACAGAGAAAAGAGGAGGTCATGGCTGACTGCAGAGCCACTTCTACAGAGAGCATATAAATGGTCCGTAATTTGGGAATTTTCTCCCTAAGGTGTGTCACATGCTCAGAGGAAGCTCCCTGGGATGGCAATGCCTCATGCCCAAATAAATCAAGACAGGCTGGCGTTGTAAATAGCTGTTCCTCTCCTGGTGTCAGGGTGGATTGCCCAGCACATGTTATCAGCTGCTGAGAGCACCCTGGTGCTGCTGGAATTTCATCTCAGCGCTCCAGGGCACTGCAGCCTGCCAGAAACCTCTCGTGGCATCCATGGGATTGTTCCCTTCCTGGTTGCAGTGGTTTCTCTCCTGAGTAGCAGTACCTGTGGGGCTGGTCAGGCTCTGAGTGAAGGGCATTTCTCAGGCAGTTGCTGTTCATGGTTTTGGTTTTTTACTGATGTGTGCACATAAGATCTGCTTTCCCAGCCAGGCTCATGTGGAGCCATAGTGTAGGATGTACTTTATCCTTCTGGCTTACTGAGTCACAGCTTCCTTTCTTCTCCATGCTCAGTTGTGAATCCCATTTAGATCTGAGCAGAAGCATTGAAGAAGAGGTGTTCTGTTTCCCCTAAGAGAGGAGGCTGCATTTCTCTGAATATCCTTTGAGGTCACTTTTCTGAGATGTGAAAGCTTTCCAGACTGCCACCACCAACCTGATTTCTTGGATAGTTACCTTGAGGAGCTCTCTTCTCACTGAGAGTTATCCCAGTGCAGCACTCTGAGAGCTGCTGCCTCAAGGCATGGGGGCAGTGAGGGCTGAACTGCCAGGAGCAATGTTTAAGTGCACAATTCTGAGTTTCCCAGTTTCCTCGTGTTTTGGCAAGAACTTTATCTGCTGTGTTTGGTGCTTCCCTACAGCCCTTCTAGAGATGGAGGCAGGAAAGGGGGAGCTGGGGAAGATGCACCTGCAGTTTTTTATGCAGAAAAGCAGCTTAAACAAATTACAAAGCCTTAGTTAAGCATTAACTGTTAATTGTGGCTTTAATGCATAATAAAGGTGACTGTGATTATAAATGACCCATGACCTAGTGGGTCACTCACTGTTGAATTGATGATCAGCTTTGTAGTTCCAAAGGATGAGTTAAAATAGCTGAGACCAACAGGCTTGTGTGTGACCTTCAAAATCTGAATGTGTCTTGCTAGGTTTTGTGGCTGAGTTGCTGCCAACCTGCTGTGGTGAAGGAAACAAATCTTGGAGCAGGGTTCTGGTTGGAGTGTGCCATTTTCCTCCATGCAGGAGCAGCACTGGTGTTGAACCCCATCTAGCTCCTGTGTCTGCAGGGTCCTGTGGTTCCCCTCCACTTCTCTTCTGATTGTGGAGCCATTAGGTGGAAATGAAAGAGAAACTGATCGAACACTCCCTGAAGTGGCTTTAGGATTTCAGTTTTAATATTTTTTTTAATTAGCTGCACATAAAGACTTTGTTACTTCAAATAGCAGCCATGAAGCCAGAAGCCTCTTGGTCTGATCCTTTATTTTCCTGGTGCACAAGAAGCCTCAGTAGCTGTAGGCTTGTTCCAAATTAGACATCCCAAACCACAGCTAACAGCTGGTGGGAACACCCAGTGATCAGCTATGAAATATTCCTGTTGGGAGCATGTGAAGGAACTGCCACATGGGAATGGGATTAGACTGACAAGGAGCAGAGTGGAAGTCAGTTGTATTTTAGGAGGAGCAAGGATGCTGTAGTCTAACAATGCACAGAACACTGGATAAGGATTTCTTTTTCCCACTGGAAGCCTTTCTTTCCTTCTCCTGGTTGATAGAACTTTCTGCTGTGAATTGGAGAAATGATTTAAGCGTTTCTCTCTCTGATTCATTTTCAAAGAGGAAATCAGCTGAAGTGTCCTTCAGTCATTTTCCTTCTTTATGGACTTCCTTTCCCCCTTCTTTTGGAAAGTGCTGCCAGCCTGGACTGATGATGGATATCTTTTGTGTCAGGAACCTCGTGTACCCCCAGTTTTGGAAGGTTTGGCAGTGCAAGGGGGCCTGTTAAATGAGACTGTAACATGGGATTTGGTGAGTGTGGATGAACCAGGACAGTGACTACACTAAATCCCAGTTAGTGGTAGGCTGGAACTCCTGTGTTTCTGGCAGTCTTGAAAGTTCCTCAACTCTTGTGCTTTTATTATCCTGAACTTTAAATTGGGGACAGCCCTTTGTAAGAGGCTCATTGTAGTGACTCAGACCCAGTTTTCTGGCAGGATGGCTCTTGATCATGGGTTCTGTGTGGCACTGAGCCCCCTGGGACGATCCCATTGCTCCAGGGTTAGCAGAGGGAGATGAGTCATTGGGGGTGGGCTGGAGAGTCCTGATGTTCCTCAAATCCCCAATTATCCCGTGATCCTGTGGTGCCTTTCAAGGATGGATAATGAATGATGTGAGGATTTTGAGTATCATATGGTGCTTCATCCTCTCCTCTTTTAGTCTGTAAAGAGGCTATTTTCCTCACAGTTCCTGGGGGTTTTTTTGCCTCCTGATTAGCAGCCTGTAACTCAGTATCCTCTAAGGAACAGGCTTCCCTATTTTGCTACCAGTAATTTGATTTACATGTGCTGGAATGGCCACTGCAGCTGAGCTGGCTGGACCAGCTGTGGTGGCATGTGGATGCTGGAAGAGTATANCATTCCTGAGCTGTGAGCAGGTCATGCACTTTTGGATGGGATCCTTTGATCCTCAGAGCTCCTGTAGGAGACAGATACTGGATTGTTTCGGGGAAAGGTTTCCAAGGATTTTCTTAGTTTTTTTATTTATTCTCTTTTTCCTTCTGCTGGTAATTCTATGGGTGAGAGAGGGACAAGGCCTATGTTCCAACAGTATTTTGGTGCCTTTTGTGCTCACAAATTGGGGAAGTACTTCCAGTGTGAGTTTCTCTTTGTTGGTATTTGAGAGGAGCCACTTGCAGCTACATCGAGAACAGCGGGATGTGACCTTTGGCACCAGACACAGGGGAAGGTGCTGATTCTGTCTGAGGACCAGGGAGGGGAAGGTGGTACTTCTGCAGGAGCAGAGAGAACGCCCACCTGGGAGAGGCACTGGAGGAGCAGGTGAGGTTTTTTCAACAAGATCACTGAAGCCATTAGAAGGTGAGGTAGGTAAGCCAAGTCCTACTCAGTGACCAAAGAGGTTCCCCTTTGAAATTTAGAACTGAGGAGGGAGGAATCACCACTTAAAAACAGTCCTGTTTCTTATCCAGACCAAGCTGATGCTGCACCAAGATACTGATTTTCTTCTGGTTACCCTAAAGAAGGGGAGGTATGGGTGGAGGCTGAAATGAAAGAAAGAGGTTTTGCTGGAGGTGGAAATTGTCATTCCCCATGCCAGGGCTCCAAGACTGTCAAGGACCCAACTGCAAGTGGGAGTGATGGGGTGAGGTAATGACTGCCTAAAGTGCTGGGGGTGCTCTGTGATCCATTGCTGGGATTCAGCCAGATGGCCAGGCCTTCTGGTGCTTCCGTCCTGCAACAGGAAGGAGCTGGGAGCAAGGAATTATGGGGAGAAACAATAGAAATCTGGGTTGAGGAGAAATTCCTGTGTCTCATACAAGAGTCACCTTTCTCCCAAAGGCAGAGTAAGTATCCAGGCTTCAGTTTCCCAGAACCAGGGTGGAAAAACGTAAGCAATAGCAAGCATGCATGACCCTGTGTAGGAAGGGAGGTGGCCCAAGGAGTGCTCTGAGGGTTTCTGTGAGGGAGCCTGGCTCCTTTTTAGCTCTTGTCACTTAATGCTCTGTTTTATCCAAGTCTTTCATGAGGAAGTTGAATGGATTTTAAGGGAATTTCACTGTGTTTGTTCCACTTGTGCTAATTCATGGAATTCTATGTGTTTCTTTCAGGGCCACTGGAGGTGTGTGCTGGCAACCGTGGATCATTGAGAGCTGAAATTAAATAAACTGTACTGATGATGCTAGGGAAACACTGACTGTGATACTTTGTCATCCTAGGACTCTTCCAGCTGTCCAGTTCTTGGTACATGGAGAATCTCAGCATCACATACAAGTTTTGCGAAAAGGGGCAGGAGCACTGTCTTTGAGAGACTGAAGTGAAGGTTCAGTGTTTATACACAACCTGATTTGCATGAAGTTTGGTTTGTTTGCCGTGTTTTGAGGCAATTTCCAGAATAATTAAGTCCATGCTGTTGGAGAGAGGAAGGGTTCTGTCTAAATTCCTTCTCCCATGCACACAGTTCCTGACATCCTGTTTCTTGCAGATAGATTCCAGGCTGCTTTCAGGGAATTTGTAAGTGGGAGGAGGATGCCATGGAGTTTTCTATTTACACAGGTTGTTTTTAAAAAAATTATGTTTGATATTTTTGTTCTGAGGAAATAAACCAACCTGAGCACTAAAGCTGGCAGGACTTGTGCCAATTTATTGTGCAAGAGCATTTGATGTGTGAAAGGAGTTGGAATTTGGAATGGAGTCTGTAGAGCTGGCTCCCTTCACGGGCGACAGGTTGTTGCACTCTTTGTTTTGGCTAAATGTTCCTGTGAAAGTTGATGCTAGATTTAAAATTGCTGAATACCACCTTTGGAGCAAACTCCAGAACTCTGTTTGCTCAGAACATGGAGCTGTGGCTGGGATTGAATGAATGCAGAGCCAAAAATGCTCTAAGAGCTGGAGCCCCTCTGCTCTGGAGCCAAGCTGGGAGAACTGGGGGTGTTCACCTGGAGAAGGTTCCAGGAAGACCTTAGAGCCCCTTCTTCTGTGTAAAGAGGCTACAAGAGAGCTGGAGATGGACTTTGGACAAGGGCCTGGAGTGACAGGACAAGGGGGATTGGCTTCCCGCTGCTGGAGGACAGGGTTAGATGGCATATTGGGAAGAAATTCTTCCCTGTAAGCATGGTGAGGACCTGGCACAGGCTGCCCAGAGAAGTTGTGGCTGCTCCATCCCTGGAAGTGTTCAAGGCCAGGTCAGATGGGGCTAAGAGCACCCTGGTCTAGTGGAAGGTGTTCCTGCCATGGCAGTGGGTGGAACAAGATGAGCTTTAAGGTCCCTCCCAACCCTGACCATTCCATAATTCTGACTTCCACAGCCATACCAGCCAGGGCTTCCTAGCCATCTATGCATCACAGGTGGCCTTATCTGTCCATTTTCTTGGCCTTGCTGTTTCACAGAAGGGTCTAAAACCATCTCCTCAGTAGTGGTTGGGCTGGCACTAAGAGGAGAATTGTAGAAGCATGGAATATCCTGAGCTGAAGGGACCCGCTGGGATTATCCAGGTCAGCTCCTGCTGCTGTGCCAGTGTGTTCCTGAGCCCTTTCCTATCCCGACGCTAGATGGCAATACTTCCTTCCCAACGGTGTTTGGGACTCCTTTCTGATGGCCTTTAAATCTGGATATCTGTCTTTCTCTGCATAAATTTCGTGGTAACTCCGATTGGGAGTTGGTGCCTCTTCCCTACAAGAAGCAGAGAACATTTTACTTCCTGGGATAAGATAGTTCTCAAGACATAAACAAGGCAAGTTTTCCTGAAGGAGACAGCTGTGCATCCCTGGAGTTCCCTGACATGGGAACCTCCCTGCCCCTTCCCTGCCAGCCCTTGGGTCAAACGATAGTGGGCACCTGGATCCATGAGTGGAAACCTGGCACATCCCTGTCCACCAATGACCGTGGAAAGGTAGGATCTCCTAGACCCCAAACTGTGGGGACAAAGCCCATTGAGGAAGACATTTCATCTGCTAAATCTGAAGTGTAGGAGTGGTGTGGCTGCTGTGGCACAGCAGGGAGCTTTCCAAGCCTCTGGAAGGTCCATTCCAGTCCTGCTGGCAGTGGCACACGCTGCAGGAACAGCAGCCACCCTTCCCTGTCACCCAGGCCACACCAGTTATCTGTACTTTATCCAGTCCATTGACAGACAGGTTGAGAGGCAGTTTGTTGCTTTGGAGACTTCCCATGATGAGGTAGATTCTGCTGAAATGCATTTTTCTTTACCAAATTAGGGCCAAAAATTACTTTCTTTTTTAATTTTTTCTTTTTTGTCTTTTTTCCCTTTTTTTCCTTTTTTTTCTCTTTCCCTTTTTTTTCTCNTCCCTTTTTTTTGTTATTAAAGGAGGAAATACGATCTTTTAGCCTCTGGGTAAAATCAGAGGTGTGTTTGGATCCTGACTTGGCATTAAAACAGAAACATTAGTCCTTGAGCAACAGAGACAAAAATCTCCACTGAGAACCACACTTTTGAGGTGGTAGTCAAAAAAAGTTTCCTACTGGAATTTTTAATTTTGGCCAAAATGCCTCCCTTTCCCCCCTCAATGAAATAGTTTTTGACAAACATCTTCCATGTGTTCCCTGGAGAAGCTGTTCCAAAGGTCCCAGCTCAGCAGTGGTCTTGTATTTCCAGTTTGGGTTTATCAAATGTCAACCTGCAGCTCTGCAGCTGTGCCGGCTTTGTTCAATTCCAAGATTATCTGATCTCAGGTGAAGTTTTCCTGGCATGGCTGTTTATCCAAACCTGAAATGTCATGCACCCTCAACCTATCAATCCAGCAGCTCCTTGGGCTGCAAAGGTAAAGCCTCTTTGAAGTGTGAATTGCAACCCCTGCGTGTCACCTGAGCATCTCCCAAGCCTGTTGTCCTCCCCTGACCCCCCAAAACATGTAAGAGCAGTGAGATCCTTCCACTGGCAGCTGGTGCAGAAACCCTGGTGAGTGTGGGTGGGTGTCCTTGTGCTTCCCATGGTGTGGGCTGAGCTCTGCCAGGGACAAGGGTGAGCTGAGACCACTGTCAAGTAACCAAAACATATGGCATGGCTGTGCTCAACCTGTGCTGAGAGATCCAGGGCATGTGAAATAGGGATGCTGGAAGGTGCTCCATGTTGCGGCACCTCCTGTTATGATGCAGGCTGGTCACAGGTTCCCTCCAAGGCACAAGGTGCTGCAGTGGGAGGTGCAGCACGTCTCCAAACCTTCCTAGAATGCATGGGGATGCTGGTTCTATCAGCTCAGCCTGGGTCGGTGCTCAGCATCCTCCCCTGGGCCAGAAGCAATCCTGCTGGTCCCAGGTACTTGGGGGCTCAGGCTTCTGCCACCATCCCTGTGCTGTTTACAGGGCAGAGGGGAGGCTGCAGGCAGGGACCAAGGGCCCCCATGACACTGGATCTCTTGGATTGGTATAGGGGCAGAGGACTCCCTGGGGTTCTGGAGTCCCTTGCCTCACTGGGCACCCATTCCCCCAGGTAAGGACAAGGGACTCAGACCTTTTTATTCCAAAGGCTGGCTTTGAAAGTCATGGAAGCAGAAACCCCTCTGTTCTGCCAGCCACAGCCGGGCACAGAATGTGCCAGCTCCATGCTCCACTCCTGGCCCCTCGTTTGTGTTGGCACCAGCCAGAGAGCGAAGCCGGTTTAATTGGCAGTTGTGTTTGTGGCCAGGGTGTTATGAAAAGGTTTTCTGTCTCCCTCTGTAAGTTTGCCTGAATATGTTTTCACTCTTAATATAATATTCACTTCATTATTAGCTGAAAGAGGGTCTTTTCAGAGAGGGTTTTTTTTTTTCCCTCTCCTTCCAAAAATACATTAAACCGCCCCTTCATGCAGCACTGAGGGCTGGGATTGTCTACTGGGTGGAAAGTGAGAAACCCAACAGTAAATGTGATTTACACAGAAATTCCTTTCTTCCCCAGTGTGCTGGCAGTGCTGGCTGGGTAATGGAGGAAGCAGCTGTTGCTTATAGGGTGACTGAGGGTACCTCACCTCCCCCTCAGTGTGGTCAGCAAGGGGATCCCCCCCCAAGCAGAGCAGATGCTCCCAGGGGCTCCCAGCATCCTCGGCTGGTGTTCCAAGGTGCAAGCCGCTCTAGCAGAGTTGGGACCCTGCCACAGGGATTCCCATGTGTCCCCACTCAGCGCTGAAAGTGTTTCCAGCATCTGCCAGGTTTTGGAAGCTTGTTGTCTCTTGAGTGGGTTTGAGGGCATTGGGTGCAACTGGACCCCCATATTGCCAGCTTGTGTTGCTGTTCTTCATGACTTTGCAGCTTCCATAAGGTTTTCTTTCCTCCAGCTTTGAGAAAATCCCTGTGAGCTGCAGAAACAGTGAGGGTGGTATCACACGCAGAGCATTCAGCCTGGCTGAGCCTTTGGGATCCAGGGCAAACAGCTCCGCTTCCCTCTTGTCTGAGTTCCTTGAAGGGCACCCACAACCCAGCCAAGCTCTTTGCCAAATATGCAAATATGTTTGCCGTATTTGGGTGGTTTTGCCGGGCCATGCAGCCCCTGGTTCCCTCACGCAATGTCCTCAAGCCAATCCAGCTGGGAATATCCCAGGCTGGGTCTGCCTGTGGGGTTGTGCCATCCCAGCCCTGGCCTAGCTACTTTTGTAATGCCTTAAAACAGCCAATCACAGCGGGGGGAGGTGGGGGGGGACACTGGGCGGGGCAAAAGGGTCCCCTGACTGGCTCTTGCACTACTCCTATGGGGCACTGGGGTCCCTGGGGACCCCCACACCTCTGCTCTATCCCTCAAGGAGCTGCTATGAAAGCCCAGGGGAGCCCAAAGCATGTTTTCCCTTTCCCTGAAAGCAGCATAGACACAAATCTCCCCTCTCGGGACAGACACCAACAGCAGGTGTGTTCCCCCACTCCAGTGCCCCCCATTCCCAGCCATCCTGGGAAACTCATTAGGGCTGGTACCACGTGCTGATGAGTATCCAAGGTCTGTCCTTAGCTGGGAACAATTAGCATTTGTTTCAGGATACCTCTGTTTCAGTATACAGATGTGGCTCCAGAGCTGACAGAAGCATTCCTATCCAAGCAGGGCCCAAGGGAGTTCCCTACGGATGATGCAGCTCCCAGCTAAGGATGCTCTTGGGAGGGGTCCAGCTTATGCATCCTCAACCCCTCACCTGGTCCTGACATTGGCAGGAAAGTGGGAGCTCCCTGATGATCCTGCACTTCTTTTTCCAGGTTTTGGGAAAAAATGAATCAGATTTGAGCTGTTTTCTCTAGGGTGTTGCATACCTTCCCATCCACGTCTTGTGTTCAGTGTATCCTGGTGCCTCCCCTGCTTCTTCCACAGTGCAGAGTATCCTCTTGTGTAAAGCCAAACAGGAACTGTGCCTGACGGGCTCTGGGGGCTGATTCTGGAGAAGATAGTAGAGAAGATTCTGGAGTTATGTAGGCAAAGAAAGACTTCAGATCTGGCACATACGTCTGGAAGCTGAGGGTGGAATACTGACCTGGGTCAGGAATGAGAAATGCTGGCAGATAGGCTGTGATCATTCCAGTGTGGAGGGGTCAGAAACATGGTGATTCCTAGCTCTGCTGCCTTTGGTGAGGCCAGAGAAGAGGGATAACGGTGTCTCCCTGGCCTCATATGTCAGATGCCAGAGGGACCAGTCCCAAATGTGGGGTTAGGAAGGCTGGAACTGATGCAGGACCTGGTCTTGGAGCAACACAGGGAAAGGCGAATGGGGGAACCACTGGGGCTTCACCAGCAGCGCTCTCACCCTTGAAGTTCTGTCAGCTCCACAAAACGCTCAGTGCACTCCAAAACAGGCTCCCTGCAGCTCAAGGTGCTCCAGGTCCTGCACAGGGGGAGTGGGCAACCAGCTGGGGTGGGACCCTGGAGATCCTGTGGTTTGAGAGTCAAGGGGCTGAGAAGGAGGAGGAGGAATGTGGCCTGGCTGACAAGGACGGGCTTGGTTTTCCATGGCCTCACATTTTCCTTCACTGGAGGTTT
>WAAG01064852.1:15907-47423 GCA_013390105.1 Tichodroma muraria | reverse complement strand
GGGGAGGGGAGGGGAGTCGCTGGGGGCTTTGGGATGTGACCTGCCTGCCAGGGCAGAGCCCATGGCAGGGACATGGACATGGCACACACCAAAGCCCAATGGATCTGGGAAGTGTCCCCACTCAGGGTGGTTAGGGACAGGAGTTTGCTGGGAAGCAGGGCAGCTCCAGAGGCTGCTTGGCCTTCAGCTCCCATGGGATGGTCTGGCACCCCTGGGCCTGACATGCAATGGGAATGCTACAGAGGTTCCAGGGGACCCACCAGAACATGGAGCACAAAGCTGGGCATAGGTTTGCTGCAGTACTGCAGCTCCCTCCCACCACCCAAGGCTATCCCCCATGTCACACAGATATCTCAAATCCCACTTAGACACCTCACTGAAGCTCCTGGAGTGTTTGCAGCAAACCTGTATTACTGGGAGCCATGAGCTGGCTGCAGATACACTTGGACTCACCTAAGAGGCCAGCTGGGTTTTGCCCTCAGTGCTGCCAACACAACCCTCAGGCTGCCACAGCAGGATGATAGGATGTGACATTTCCTTGGGCCATGGGAACACCACAGTGCTCCCTCAGGCCAGGCTCTGCTGCAGACCTGGAGACTTGTTTGTTTTCCAGCCCTGGATTATGGGAGTATGTAGAGCTGGTGGGACCTTCAGCTCTGCCAGCCAGCACCACCTCCCTTGCCCATGGCTTTTTGCATGAAACAAGGCAGGATAAGGGACGGAGAGAGGGAAAAGGTAATTCAAGGTACCCTGGGGCAGGACAAAACCAGAAACATGCAGGTTGAACATCAGAAGAGGCTCAGCAGGGCAGAGAGCTGGGATCTATCATCTGGTGCTGCTCTGGTGTGGATGAGATCATGGAATCACAGAATGTTTTGAGTTGGAAAGGACTTTAAAGACGATCCAGTTCCAACTTCCTGCCATGGGCAGGGACACTTTTCACTAGACCAGGTTGCTACAAGCCCCATCCAGCCCGACCTTGAACTCTTCCAGGGATGTCACCTCTAGCTGTTGGCTTCCCCAATAACAGCTTTTTGTCTCCCCATCTCCTCCAGTGACCAGGACATTTGTGCTATTAGCAGGGCCAGGAGAGTGACAGGCTGGAGTTGGGGATGGGGACAGAGTGAAGCCACCCCAGAGCCCACTCTGGCGCTGCTGGAGGAGCCCAGGGATGGGTGACCCAGCTATTAGCCTTGGTGACAGACCAAAAAGCCCATTTCCTCACTTCCAGGCTCCTGCCCAGTGATGCCAGTGAGCCCTCGCCACAGCCACTGACCTTTAAACAAAGTGGTTGGAGAGACGGAGGTAGCAGAAATCCCTGAAAGATTATTTGTTTCTCACAAACTATATTTAGACACCATCAGCAAAAGCTAAAAGTGCTGAGTTTGGCTGAATAAATCTGGGAGCTTTGTGTTTTTTTCCCCTCAAGGAGAACAAGATTAGCCAGCGAATGGGGAATCATGTTTTTGTTTGACATACCTGAGGGTTTCCACTCCAAGTTGCTCTTTTGAGTTCCTGGTACTGTGATGATGATGATGATGATAGTCCTGACAAGGCACTCCCCCACCTTGTGAAGATGTATTTTGGAAAAGAAAAGGAGCAGCTGGCTCCACCACCATGGTGCTGCTTGCTTTCTTTGTTAAACTTTGTTTTTTTGAGTATTTTCAGAGATGTTGGCATGTTAGGGTGTTTTTGAGATAGAAGTAGGTCATGCTGATGCTGCTCCAGCACAAAGCCCTTCCCTGGTGGAATACACCCCTCCAGCTCCCTGTCTGCACCAGTGCTGCCCCAAGGGATGGGTGCCTCAGGGAGCTGGTAGGGTTGACATGCTCCTGACTGGTCTGAGTGGGGCTGCAGGGAATGGCAAGATGATCCACACTTGGATCTTCTGGGGTGTAGGTCTTTGCTGGTTTTGATTCCCTGTGCCTAAATGCCTCTCCCAGGGAGACCGGGATCAGGTCTGAACTTCACAGTGGAGTGTTTGGGGGGGGCAGGCAGGTGAGGGGTTTTCTGATCCCTGAGGGGTGTCAGGGCCCATCTGACCAGCTGGCGACAATGAAGAGCAGAGTGACCCATCAGGAACCTCCCATTTGGACATGAACCCAAACCCTACAGGTGATGGGAGGCAGAGGGGCAGAAGGGCTCTGGGTCCATCTCCAGCAGAGCAGAAAATTCTTTGTCCTAAACTTGTGAGAATTCCATATCCCTTGAGCTAGCCCTGCCAGGATATCAGGCTCTGTTCTTTGAGAAATAAGGCTCTGGGGAACTCAGGTCCTTGAGCTGCGGCTCATCCACAGCAGCTCCTCTTCAGACAGGGCCCAGGGAAGGTGAGGATGAAATTGTTGCACTGTAGCAGCTCTCTGGTGAACAGGTTAGACATACCCGAGGAACTTTCTCCTTTCTCCTCTGGCCCAGTGAGAGGGGAGAATCCCCTAGTGTTCTCCACATGGAGAGGAGGAGAAGAGGTAGTACTCAAGGAGGAAGCAGCTCAGGGAGGAGGATGCTGGTGCCAGATGGTTTGTCCAGAGCAAGGAGTGACCCAGCCTTGGGTAGGAACCATCAGAATGATGCCTGAACAGATGGGCTGCTTACATGGAATCAGAGTAGTTTGGATTGGAAGGGACCTTAAAGATCCTCTTGTTCCAACTTCATGCCATAGACTGTGATGCCACCTACTAGAAGGTGTTTGGGGCCTAGGAAGAAAGGGAGAAATTCAATATGGGGATTCCCAGCACTGATAACTCTGTCCAGTAACAGGGAGGAGAAATGGTCGCCCAGAGGTATCAGAAACAGGAGAGCATCAGTTGGGGAAGCTCCTGCCTTCTCCCTGCACTTGGGCCCAGCTGTGCTGGGGGAGCTGACACCAACCCAACCCAAGAGCCCTAAAAAAGCCAGAATTCTTCATCCTGGTGCATGCAGCTGGAGAAACACAGCACCAATGGCATTACCAGCAGGTGAGGACCTGGAGAAAGCCCTCCATGGCTGTGGGGCACTCAGGGGAAGTGAAGGGTGACAGAGCCTTGAAGTTGCACTGGAGACATGTGGTTGGTCTTGGCAACAAAGTGGACAGCTTGGCCAAGTCAGTGGTGTGATAAAACCATTTCTAGCAGATTCCAAGAGCCCTCCCTGCTCCTGCAGCATATGGTGGGCCTCAGCTCTGTTAAGGATGTTCCTTCTTCACAGGGGATGCTTTGATTTGCATCCAGCCTGTTATTCTGTAAAAGCCTGAACCTGTGTAGAGGTTCTTGGCCCATGACATCATTCAGTGTGACACAGCAATTCATCAGGAGGTGGCAGGGCTTGAGGGGGGGTTCCCAAATCTTCACAAATCTTCCCAAATTGCTTGGGAGAAGGTTTGTCATCCAGTCAAGTAGCGGGGCTGGTGACCACAATCCCTGACCAGGCAGTTGCCTCCTGGATTTTGCTGCTCCTTGGAAAGGCATGAGAGATCACGGAGCATGAACAACCCAGGACACAGCTGCTATGGGGCATCTCCTGCCCCATCCCGGGGTGCTCCCAGCCCTGGTGCTGTGCGGCTGAATCCCAGCCCACGTTCTGCCTGGCTCCAGCCTGCCCTGTGCTTCTCCCCTTCTCCTCTGGATCGTATTTATTTATTTATACGGTGAATGTAATAAAACTCCAGCAGGAAATGGAGGCGATTCCCTGCCATTCCCCACAAGCCAGCCCTGGGATGGGCGAACAAGGAGGTGTATTGTGCAGCATGGAACCTCCTGCCAGCACCAAGCCTGTGGCTGAGGCTGAAGAAAGGGCTAAGTGTGTATGTAAGCACCGGGACCTGGTACCGGCAGCCGCCCCAGGATGGGGGATCCTGAGGAAGAAACTTCACTTCAGGAGGCAAGCAGGGCTGGGGGTGAAAGGGCTCCTGTGCCTGCTTGGGATGTTGTCTGGGTGCACCTCAGAGCCTGCTCCCAGCAGAAGGAACCTCTTCGGCCCATGCTTGGGCTGGCAGGAAACAGAGGTGGGCACTGAAGATCACCTGGGGGGGCACATGGTTGTCCCACAGCCCAGCATGGGGGTGTATGAGCAGCTCTTCCTGGGGCTGAGCCAGCTGGGAGGGAGCTCCAACCTTTCACCTGCCTCTCTCAGGCAGCTGCTCCAATCTGCAGCTGCTGCCATCAGTAGGGTTCAGAGTGAATGGCTGCGGCCAGGGCTCACCTGGCTCCTGTCCCCCTAGAAGGGGTCTGCAGGAGTGAACAAGGTGGCTGAGGGTGGGACGTGGCTCAATCCAAGTTCCCCTTTGATGGGAGAGGTCCCCACTGCTGGGGACAAGTGTCTCTGTGCTGCCAGGAGCTGAAAGCAGCCCCTTGTGCTGCCACCACACTCACCAGATGAAATACTGTGGGTGAGGTGGGGACATTGTCTTTCTCATCCCTCATTCTCCCAACCACGGTTCCCCTGGGACACACCATTATCCTCCTGCCCCATCCCTGAGTCCCACAGCTGCATATGGCCCCCATCCCTGTGCCGGTCCCTCAGGCTCCCAGAGATCCTGGGGTTAAGGTCATACCCTGAGCCGTGTGTCCTCCCTGCTTTGTCACTGCTCTGTGGGTGGGGATGTCACAGCCCAGGGATCCTGTGGCCAGGGCTGGGGAGGAGAGGCTGGCTGGCAGCAGGACCTACAAGTCCTCAGCTGCGGGGTGAGGGGGTGACAAGGCTGCAGTGAGCATCCCTGGTAATGTCACACTTGTTAGCCTGTATCTCTGAGTCCTGGCCACAGTGTCCTTGCACCATAGGCTGGGTTGTAACCACAAACACCTGCAGAGAACCAGAGGCCAGGAGGTGACTGGGACACTACCTGGAGACATTGCCTGAGGACATTGTTTGTTCTCCACCTGCTTGTTTGGGTACCAGACCCCAAAATTCCCATCGTTCCCCTCTACTGCACTTGCCCATGGCACAGAACCTGCCCAGGGGCACAGAGATCAGTTGTCCTATGGTGGACACAGTCTGTTGCATTGGCATCACACAGGATTGTGCCTGAGGTAGGAGGAGCTTCGGCTTGAGGATCAGTCCTGGTGGTGTTCCTGGTGTCCCCAAGGAGATGGTGGCCAGGGCAGGGGTAATCTGCCTCTCTGGCCAGGTGGGTGCCAGCCCACACCTCCCAGGATTGCTCCCAGGATGGACCCCTCCACCTGCTCACCAACCCGTCTGGCCTGGCATTGGCATCCTTTTGAAACTGAAGCCATTGGCCTTTTCCACAGCTATTCCTGTGAAATTCTTCAGAAAGGGAAAATTATCCCTCCCAGATCCCTGCAGGACTGTGCCATCTTCCACCTCCATGCTGGCAGGGAGGGCATAGGGTGCCCAGAGCCCTGGCTCACTCTGGACGCAGCCTGTCCTGGTGAGGTGGATTCCTCTCCCTGCCGCAGGCCCTGCCTCTCTCTGCGAGCCAGGCACTGGTGGAAACTGGAACCACTGGAGATCTGGGGCTCGGCAGGGCAGAGGCATGGGCAGTGCTGGCAGGGAACCCCTCACCTCCCTGCAATAAGTCCTGCTGCCCTGGCCAAGGCTGGGCAGAGAAGCACCCACAGTCCTGCCACAGTTCCACCACCCCCTTCCCAAATCCGCTGCTCACTCCCCAACTCCATCTTCCAATCCCCTGCCGTATTACACCCTCTCCTGCCCTATTGCCCCGTCCCCTGCCCTGCTGACCCCTCTCAGCCTTCATTGCCCTTTCTCAGCTTTATTACCTCCTCCTTGGATCAATTCCCCCCTCCCTTGTACAGCTCTATCACTCCCTCCCCTGCTCCATCACCCTCTCCCAGGCTCTGTTGCCCCCTCTCCAGTTTCATCACTCCCTCCTCTACTCTACTGCTCCGTCCCCACCTCCATAACTCTCTTCCCTACTCCATCACTCACCCAGTTCCATTTCTCCATCCTCTCTCCCCTCCCTCTCCCCACTTCCATTGCCTTGGCTCTTGCTTCATCATCCTTTCCCCAGCTCCACCATCCCTTCCCTTGCTTCACCACCCCCTCCTCTGCTCCATTAACTCCTCCCCACCTCCACTGCTCCCTCACTGACTCCCATCAGGGCTGTCCCCATCTTGGTGCCAAGGGGATCCCCCAAGCCCTTCACCCCAGAAAGACACCATCCCCCCTCCCATGGCTGGCACAGGGGAACTGCTGCAGCCCCCCTGTACCCGGGGGGACAGCCAGTGGACTTTTTCCCTCCATCCCCTCCCCTTGCCGAGGCTCTCGCACAGGTTTCAGGCGCTGTTGACGGGAAGAAAGGAAATGGGGCAAAGCTCTGCCAGGAGCCACAGGCTCCCGGGCTCCGGCGATCCGTCCCGCTCGCCTGCCTGGCCGCTTCCCGGGCAGGATTCCTGCGCAGTTCTGAGAGCCCTTTCTTTCTGCTATTGATCTTGGATCCACAGCGCAGAGCCACTTCCAGGACCGTAAATCTCTGTGTTGCTCTACCTGCCGTCCTTGTTTTCACGGTGGGGCTCCCAGACATGCTGGAGGTCTCGGCTTCTGTGCGTGGCCGGGCTGCCGCCACTCCTGCACTGCCCCTCCCCGCCGTCCCCGCGTTCCCCAGGCGTGCGGGCAGGCAGGGACAGGTCGCTTCTCCATCAGGCACAGGCCGTGGGGCAACGCAAGGGCAAGGCTTGGGATGCTGGTGGTACCTCCCGATACCCCCTGCCAGCCTCTGGGGTGGGATGAAGCTCTGGGAAGGTCCCAGGGACTCAGGCAGGGCTTGGGCACCCCATGGAGTACCTGAGGGGGGGTGTGGTGAGGGAGGAGCACCCCAAGGTCCAGGGCAGAGGTGAGGGGCAGCTGCACCTCTACAAGGAGCCCCTTGACTCCAAAAATCCCTGAGTTGCTCTTGGCCAGGCAGCAGTAAAAGGAGCCAAGAGCAACAGTTTTACATATTAAAGCAAAATTAAATTAAAATATGTTTATTTGTGCCCCCCCCTTTCATAGTCCAGGTGGAGGGCACCCATGGGGGTGAACCAGGAAGGTGAGGCTAGGACCCCGGGTCTCATCCAGCCCCTGCCTGTGCCCACCACCCATCCAAGACCCTCACTGGACAGCCAGGGCTGGGTCAGAGACATTTCAGGTTTTCCAGGTGATGCTTCTCTGCTTTCCTTAGCAAACAATTCCCCTAAGGGAGGCCTCAGTAGCCAGAGCTGTGTTTAGAATGCCCTGGAGTGGTGGCAGTGGCAGCCTTGCGTCCCTCACCTCACACAGGACACGTGCTCTGAGTCTGGGGGTGGAGGGATGAGGGACCCAGGGAAAGGTCCCAGCATGCTGCGGGTACCACTTCCATCCCCATCACTTTGCTGCTCAGCCATGCGTGACAATTTGCCCCCAGGACTGCACCACAGCACAAGCTACCCTCAAACAGCCATTTCTTGGTTAGAGCATGTGGCCCTAACCCACAGCACAAAGCCCCCCGAAGCTGCTCCGTTGCTGGGCACATGGGACAGTGATTTCTGGAACCCCCCAGAGCTGGTGGCCAAGGTGACAAAACCCTCCCAACATCCCAAATAGTCCCAAATATCCCCCAATAACCCTTTTCCCAGGGCCCCAGAGCCCATTATGCAGACACCCCGTGTTAGAGGGAAATTCCAGGGCGATGCCTTATCTCCTGCTCCGTTACATGGCTGATAAGCAGCTCCCATGGAATTTCCCCATAGTGACCAGGATGTTTGGATCCTGCACAGTGTGTGTCAGTGATTAGGGGCAGCGCTGACAGGTTGTTGTGCTGTTACCAAAGAAATCACAGGGCTGTGGGAATGCCTGGGAATGGCAGGATGCCCGGACCCCCTGGCGCCAGCCAGGCACCAGACGCTGGGTGTCCCTCAGGACACTCAAAGGACCCTGCTGGAATCACCCCGGGGTGGATGAGCTGCTCCAAAAGGGGTGCTGGCGATGGCACAGAGCAACACGGGTTGACCTGGGATCGGCAGCTCCCTAGGAGTGCGGGGCTGCTGGTGGCACGTTGTGACAGTGGCCTGGGCAGCACAGCCTGTCATCAGGAGTGCTGTCACCTCCAGAGTATTTGCAAATCCTCCCCATGCCTTGGATGTAATTTTTGTCACCCTGTGAATGGGACGTTGGATTTTGGGGGCTGCCACCCTGACTTATGTCACCTCCCAGGAGCTGCCCTGGCCTTACAGTGACATTGCTGTCCCCTGCCCTGTGCCTGCCCTGAATTGTTCAGCTAGGGACACAGCTTTCCTAGCCTTTGCTGTGGGCAATGGAACTGAGCCATTTCCCGGAGTCCCCACTGCCCTACCACGTCCCCAACCCCAGGGGCACAGGCATCGTGTGCCAGGCGCTCTGGGTTCCCCAGTTCTCAGCGGCGGCACTAAAGCGGCAGTTGGTGTTCCCAAACTGAGGGACGTCACCCTGCGGGGAGAGGGTGCCGCCCCCAGGGACAGCAAGCCCTAGGGTGTGCCCAGGTGTTCTCTGCCGCTCACGCACACCCTGCGGGCACACAGGGGCTGGCAGCACCGGGGGGATCTGGGCAGCCGTGAGGTCACGTGTGACCCTGGGCCCAGGTGTTTGTGTGCACACACGTGCTAGTGCACGCCCCTGTGGGTGTGCGGGGCCTGGCTGTCGGTGCGTGGGTGTGCACATGTGTTAGTGTGGGTGCTTGTGTGTGTGTGTGTGTGCATATGCGTGTGCGTGTGTTAGCGTGTTTGTGCTTGTCTGCGTGTCCATGTGCATGTGAGTGTATGTGTGTGTACACATGGACATGCACACGGTATGGGCACGTGTGTTAATGTGTGTGCATGTGCACATTAGTGTGTAGATACGCCTGTGTGTGTCAATGCATGTTAGTGTGTGCATGCGTGTTAGTGTGTTCTAGTGTGTGATAATGTGTGATAGTGTGCGCGCGTGTGGGGGCATGAGCACATTAGGGTGTGCACACGCGTGTATGTAGATGTGTTGTCAGCGTGTGCATGTCGGGGTGTGTGTGTGTTTGTGTGTGCACATGAACACGTCCTGAGTGTGAGAGCGCACACGTGTATCTATACCTGTGTAAATGTACTGTTTGTGCACGTGTGCGTGTGCGTGTCTGGGGGTGTGCGCGTGACTGCCTTTCCCCTGCCCGCGTGTCCCGAGAGCCGGGGACCTCCAGCGCTGCGCGCGGGTCCCGGTGCCGGTTCCCCGCATGGGTCCCGCCCCCCGCCCCTCCCCGTCCCGTCCNGCCCTGTGGGTACTGTGGCATTTTGGGGTAGGCGGTCGCGGGTTGGAGCTGGCGGGACTGGAGGGCCCGCGGGGGCGCGCGGCGCGGTGCCAGCCTGTGGACATCCCGATGTGCCGGGGGATCGGGTACAACCTGACCCGCATGCCCAACCTGCTGGGGCACGAGAGCCAGCGTGAGGCCGCCCTGAAGCTGCACGAGTTCGCCCCGCTGGTGGAGTACGGCTGCCACGTTCACCTGCGCTTCTTCCTCTGCTCCCTCTACGCACCCATGTGCACCGATCAGGTGAGCACCAGCATCCCCGCCTGCCGCCCCATGTGTGAGCAGGCCCGCCACAAATGTGTCCCCATCATGGAACAGTTCAATTTCGGCTGGCCTGAGTCACTTGACTGTGGCAGGTTGCCCACCAAGAACGATCCCAATGCCCTCTGCATGGAGGCTCCTGAAAATGCCTCAGCTGCTGAGCCGCACAAGGGACAGGGGATGCTGCCCGTGGCTCCCCGGCCCTGGCCACCTGGCACCGCTACCGAGGGACGGGGAGCCAATGGGCTGGGGGCTTGCGACAACCCTGAGAAGTTTCAGTACGTGGAGAAGAGCCTCTCATGCGCACCCAGGTGCTCCCCTGGAGTGGACGTGTACTGGTCCCGGGAGGACAAGGACTTTGCCTTCGTCTGGATGGCTGTCTGGTCCACCCTCTGCTTCGTCTCCACTGCCTTCACCGTCCTCACTTTTCTGCTCAACCCCCACCGCTTCCAGTACCCTGAGAGGCCCATCATTTTCCTCTCCATGTGCTACAACGTCTACTCTGTGGCCTTCATCATCCGCTCTGTGGCCGGGGCTGAGAACATTGCCTGTGACCGGGAGAATGGTGAGCTCTACATCATACAGGAGGGGCTGGAGAGCACAGGCTGCACCATTGTCTTCCTCATCCTCTACTATTTTGGCATGGCTAGCTCTCTCTGGTGGGTTGTTCTCACCCTCACCTGGTTCCTGGCTGCCGGGAAGAAGTGGGGACATGAGGCCATCGAAGCCCACAGCAGCTACTTCCACATGGCTGCCTGGGGCATCCCAGCCATGAAGACCATTGTCATCCTCACCATGCGGAAGGTGGCAGGAGATGAGCTCACAGGGCTGTGCTATGTGGGGAGCATGGATGTCAGCACCCTGACTGGCTTTGTCCTTATCCCCCTCTCCTGCTACCTGGTCATCGGCACCTCCTTCATCCTCACTGGCTTTGTTGCCCTCTTCCACATCCGGAAGATCATGAAGACAGGTGGCACCAACACGGAGAAGCTGGAGAAGCTGATGGTGAAGATTGGTGTTTTCTCCATCCTCTACACTGTCCCGGCCACCTGTGTCATTGTTTGCTACTTCTACGAGCGGCTGAACGTGGATTACTGGATGCTGCGAGCGCTGGAGCATGGCTGCCTGCACCTGCCTGGCCGCCGTGCTGCCAACTGCTCCCTTGAGGCCTCAGTGCCCACTGTGGCTGTCTTCATGCTAAAGATTTTCATGTCACTGGTGGTGGGCATCACCAGCGGGGTGTGGGTTTGGAGTTCTAAAACGCTGCAGACCTGGCAGAGCCTGTGCAACAGGCGGCTGGGCATGAGGACGCGGGGCAAGCCCTGCAGCGGAGTGAGCTGTGGTGGGGGACACTGCCACTACAAAGCCCCCACAGTCATGCTGCACATGACCAAGACGGACCCATACCTGGACAACCCGACTCATGTCTAGAGATGGGGGCTGTCCCCCTCGCCGGAAGAAGTGGCCTCACGGGTAAGGGGCAAGGGCTGTGTGGCAGCAGGTGGGACACTCCCAGGTTTAGGAGGGCGAGGCTGCAGGACGCCCTAGCACCATTTACTGACAAGTAGCTGCTTTTTCCTAGAGGCTGTTTTGTTGTTGCTGTTGCCAAACCCAGTGACTCTTCTAACGCTTTCTTTGGGGGATGGTGGGGCTGGGGCAGGGAGAGGAATAATCCATCCATGTTTATTTAATTCTGTAATTTATTTTAAATTTTTTTTGATCATTAGCTGCAAGGAATGGAAAAAACAATAAACCCTGGATGTGTTATTTGATCCGAGCCTGGTGCTGTTTGCAGGGATTCCAGGGGGTCAAGAGCTCCCCCATGGGACTCCACCCCAGTTTGGGGGCTTTCATGTCGGGCCAAGCCATGCCAGGCCATGCTGGGGTGCCTCTGTCTCTGGCAGAAGCATGGTACCAGCGGGTGCCACCATCCAGTTCCCCTCTGTGGCTTCCCTGGGGCCGGTTCTGCCTCCCAGCAAGGAGGAGGAGGACGAAGAGGAGGAGGCGGGTTTTCCTGTGCTGTCACACTTACGAATCATCTTTTCCACTCCATGCTCTGAAGGTGATTTGTGTCAGTACCATCGGCTGCCAGAGCCTTGGTGCCAGGCTGAGGCTCTGAGGGGGCAGGCCAGGGAGATGGGCTGGGGGCACGCGACACTGGGGCAAAGAGGGCTCAGCTTTGATGTCCCCCCGCAGAAGCCTGAGGTGTGGGTAATGGAAACTTCTGGGCAGCTTTATTTATCCCCCGCTCTGGTTACAATTCCAGCTCGCCTTCCCCATTGTCCGGAGGGAAATTCAAGCCTCAGCTAGTGCTGGTGGGGCCGGCGGGGGGAGCAGGGGCTGGTGGGCACAGGGCGGGCAGGAGGGTGGCTCTGCAGGGGTTCAGAAGGGGGGAACTACCCACCTTTCCCCGAGACATCCTGAGGTGCTGGCAGGGACTGGCTCTCTGGAAGGGCTTGGTGGAGCTGTTTTGCGTGGCTGTCCCCAGGGATGTGCCAGGGATTCCCAGTGCTAGGGAAGAGTAGTTTGCAGGGGGCTGTGGCAGGGGCATAGGCAGCACAGTGCCTGTGGCAGGCAGGACTTGTAGGGGCAAGCTCTAGTGATGCTCAGACTTGTCCATCATCTAATTAGCCAGCCTGCAGGCTGGGCAGTGCTGGACCCCAGGGAGGGTCGACCCTTGTCCAGGGAGCAACAATCCAGCAACGGGCCCTCTCTCCAGCACTCAACTTGGCACCCACTGCTCACCCCAACAGCCTTCGGTCCCCATTTGATGAAGCCCTTAGGCTTCAGACTATCAAACTGTGGCTGCAGGACAGGGGCAAGATTCCCCCCCGTAGCTGGAGTGGGGGCACAGGCTGGGGTCGGGGCTTTGTGCTGCCAGGATGCTGGGACTGATGCGGTGAAGCTCCTTTAATCTGCTCCCTGCCACACCCGGGATGCTGGGAAGGCAGGAGAAGTCGGCTCACTGAGCTGAGAAAAGTCTTTTCCTCCCCCAAGAGCTGGTGTGGTGGACGAAGTGTGAAGGAGCCCTCAGTGCTCATGTGGGGGGACACTGAGGGTCTCTCACCAGATTTGGGTACCCCTGGCTGTGCTCGTGGGCATCCAGCCCCTTCCCCAGGCTGGTGGCAATGATGGTGTTAGGGCAGGGACCCTACCTAGTCCCTGCACTGGTGGGCTGCAGCCTCTGGAGCTCCCTTGTCTGCCACAGGAAAGTTTGTTTTGGGCAGAGAAAAGGGCCGTGACCTGGAGCAGGAGAGTCAATATTGGCTGTGGGACAGGCTCCAAAGTCCAGTTGGGGAGCTGGGCATGGCTCTGGGTGGGGGCTGCCTGGGAAGGGGTCACAGGGCCACGTGTTCTCCCTGTGTTCTGCCCGGGTGGTAAGCCCAGACCCAGCTCGGTTCACCTTGTGCGCCAGGCACACAGCCCAGTGCTGGTGCCCGGCTGGCGGCACCCCTGGGGACAGGCTGCCCTTGAGCACCCAGTGCTTTGCCAAGGAGTGGCTGCCTCTGGAGAGCTCACCCAGATAATCCGTCCCAACGGGCCCTTGCTATCGGGCCCGAGAGGAGCCACTGGCGCCCACCACTGCCCACTATCGGCCCCGGCAGCTCAGCTGGCTCCACTGGAGGCTGCCAGGTAGAGAGAGCTGAGCATGGCCGGGATACAGCTTCACAGAGCCTGTTGCAAAGCAGAGCTGTCACATGGAAGGACTGGCCCAGGGACACTGCTGGCTCCTAGTCACAGCTCCTTTCAACCCTGTGCTGTGGGGCTCAGGCTCCCGCTCCCTCTGTACACCCCCACCCAAGCTCATCCCTGCATCCCATCTCCATCCTCCTCAGAGCAGCCCCAAGGGCACCAAACACCTGCCTCCAATAAACCCCCAGCAAGAGACAAGTGGGGTAAGCACTGCCCAGGCCCCACAGGGCAGTGCCTGGCTCAGGATGGCTGTGGAGACTGAGGTGGGATGGCTGCGGAGGGTGAGTTGGGGCTGCCAGGTGGGTGAGAACGGGGCCAGGACACCCTGAGGTACTGGTCCAGCTCAGCATGGAGAAGTGGAGTCTTGTCACTCCTGGCACTTGCTTGTGCCATGGAGTTTATGTGTTTATATGTCGTAAACTCCAACAGCCATGGAGTTTATCCACCCTCACATGGCTGGACACTCCCTCCAGGTTTGAGTAGCAAAAGAAAAGCCAGTGCTCTGGGAATTTGCTAAAACCCCCATTACTCAGAATATTAATTAATGATTGAGAATTAAGCCATGAGGAAATGCAGGGGGCCAAAGTCAGATCTCATTTTCCCAAGGCCATGCTGGAACTCCAGCAGTCATAGGAGCCCCTGGGGTTTGTTGCAAGCAGTGGGTGCAGCAGGGCTAATGATGGTGGTAGCAGGGCCCCAGCTGCCCTGCCAGGTGTGAGGACAGCTATTTATAGGCCTGCACAGGATACTGATGCCATGGAGGGACTGCTATAAAAAGCAAGCCTCCAAAAAGGTCTTGGAGCAGATGCTGCTTCAAGATCTCCACGCTGAGGCCTGGAAATGTCCCAGCTGGAGTCAACACAGATTCACCCAGGTCCTGTTGCATGGCCAGCAAGCCAAAACAGCTCCTGTGGAGAGGGGATAAGGTTTCTCCAGGGAAAAAAGCATCTGCCCATTGCCGAGAGCCTTCAAGCCCTCAAACTCATCCGGATTTCCCTTCCCAGCAGTATGGGGCCTGGCTGGAACACTCACAGCTCAGATCTGGAGTGAGGAGCAGGATGAAGACACTCAGGAACCCTCGTTCTCCCTGCAGAAGCAAGCGAAGCATTGACCAAACCCTTTGTTACAGCTGTGGGATGTCGTAAGGATTGGCATGCATCCCTGCTCCAGCTGTGCTGCCCTTGGAGCTCCAAGTGTCCCTGCTGGGCTGCTGGAGATCAGGACAGGGGTCTGGGACACAGCAATAATCCTTACAGCAAGCATTGCTCAGGTTGCAAAACACACCCCAACATGAGTGAAGAGGTGTTGGGGGCAGCCAGGGGCAAAAGAGCAGAGACATCCTAGCTCCCCATCACCCTGTGTAGTCCCTCCAGGGGTACCCAGTTCCACCCTGAATGAAACAGGAGGACAAGTGTCACACTGGCACCCTGCAGGGGACAAGGAACAAGGACTGCTCCCCACTCCAGGGGCAGGTAGAGCACAGCTCTATTCCTTGTCCCTGGGGATGGCAACAACACACCAGCACAGTCCCGGAAGCTGACGTGATCCTGACGCACCATTCCTTTACTCCACAGCTCCATTTGCTCTCCAGAAATGTCCAGTGGTAGCTCTGGGAAGGCAGAGGAGAGCCTCTCAAACAATCCCACACCAACACAGGGAACAAAGAACTCACACAAGCCACATTTACAAACACAAGTACATAATGTTTATTATTAAGTTTCCAATTTATTACAAGTACAGCCCTTTGCAGAAACCCCCTCCCCCCAAATGACACTGATTTTTAGAAAACGTGCAGTTCCAAATGTTCCACCGTGTAGGACCTGCAGGAAATGTTCTCTAGGAAACAAGACAAAACAGCCTCTGAAGGGACGTGCGAGATACAAATGTCAGTGCTATTCTGTGGGGCAGGGAGTGAGGCTGAGGAGAGGGAAGGGGCTGGAAACTTGCCTCATCTGCAGTCATTGACAGTCCAGAACTGAAAACAAGTACCTTTTTTTCAAAAAAAAAAAAAAAAAAACCAACCTAAAAAGTTCACAAAACCAGGCTGCAATTTGTAATTGATGATTCTTTTCTTCTCAAATCTCAGGAGCTACAACTGCTTCTGCTTTTCTGTTACAAAACCAGCACTGAACAGCCCATTTATTCCAAATTAAACAATTCTGGGATAAGAAGTTCTGGAATAAGCCCTGATCGTATCATCCAAACCTGTCATGATGGAGAGGAAGAGAGAATGAGAAAACAAACCTTTTGCTTAGGGAAAAGTCAGCATCTGGGGCAGCAAGAGCTGATGCTGGACCATGGCACAGGAATGAGGGTGTTACTATGAAATGTCAAGAGTGTGGCTGAGAGGGAATGGGATCCCCCTCTTCCCCTCCAAAGTCCCCTGATGTAACTCCTGCTACTGGTAGGAAAATGAGTTTTAAAGAGGGAGAAAATATAAAGCAAACACGATTTTATATAAACTGTACATGTGCCAAAGCAAGACAAGGGTATCTTACAGGTGTTCTTTGTACAAGATCACAGCTAGAAACAAGCCACTTTCAACTAAAAAATTAATTTAAAAAGTTACACAGCATGTTTCTGCTGCTCCCCTGGCCTTGGAGCTCTGCTTGGGCTATGCAGACACCCACTCTCCAGTTTGCTGCTGGCACTCGGGGCATCCAAAGGGCTGCATGATCACATGCAGGTCCAGGTGAGCAGGGAGCCTCCTCTTGGCGTATACAGGTGGGGAGCTGAGCTCAGAGCCCTCCTTGGACCAAGACCTCCAAGGATTGCTCCCCAAGGAGAGGGGAAAGCAGGAGCACCTCATAGCAGTGGTGTTGGGATGCTGGTGAAAGCCGGACCTAAATGCTTGCTCGCCCCAACACAGCCTGGAACCGGGGCTCAGAATTAACACCATATAAATATATACATAGAAGCCCAAGTAGCTCATTGGTCTGATGGCACCCAGTCCTTTGGTGGAGCAACACGATCCCCCCCGCACCAGCTTGAGGCTGGTGCGCTCACGACTGGCAGCAGACGGTCCCACTGTGCTTCGGCTGCTTGCAGAGCCAAGGAAGTGACTCATTCCAGGTGACCGACAGTGCCTGAGCTGGAGCAGGTTGGTGTTCCTCTGCCCAGCCAAGCTTGGCCAGGCCCTCCCCTTGCCCTCCCCCCTTCCCCTCCTGGCAGGACAGACTCATGAAAAGCTTTGTGAATTTTGGAGGAAGCATTAAGTCATCACCACTCAATGGATGACCAAATACTTGAGGAAATTGCAGAAAAATTGAAACTAGGATGCACCCAAGGGAAGGCTGGATTAATAGAGAAGTGCCAGCTGCTTCTCAACTCTCTCCAGACAACCCATCCGACTGCCTGGCAGCACCAGAAGGCCTGCTCCAGTTCTGGCTCTCCCCCTAGCCTTCCCATCTCTCATTTCTTCCTTTTCCGCCCCCGGGAATGTTCAAGGGGCTCTGACTCATTGTCCCCTTCCTGATCCTCTAGTCCCTGGCACCTGGCAGAGAGCTTCTTGTGTTTCCTGCGTGCATACGTGTGGCCTGGCAGGTGTTTGTGCACCATGTCAATCAAACACTGCTCTGTCTTCTCCAGGCAGGACAGTACGTGACTCCCATTCTGGTTGTAGCGCTCGGCGTTGGAGAACACCTGTTTCATGTCGGAGAGGAACTCTTGCACGGAGCGATAATTGCCACAAGAGCACTTGCTCTGCATAGTCTGGAAGTCCATGGGGTTGCTGATGACCTCAAAGTAGTCTTCAGCTTCCTCCGTGGTCACTGGCTCCCTGTCAAAGGAAGGGGCACAGGGATAGGAAGGTAATGCCTACCCTGGCACCACTGCAGAGACGTGGGGTCCCGCCACCACTTCGCCCTGTGGCACCCCTGACCTGCAGCCCCACGGTGCTGCAACAAGCCCAAGCAATACCTCAACAGTGTTACAGATGCATCAGCCCCATGGCATGGGAATGGGAAGCACAGGAGCCCAAGGAGCTGGTTCAGGCATGGCAAAAGTCCATACCTTCCCCTCAGTCACAGCACCTCAGTACTCCAAAAATCCTGTGGGCAGCAGAGAACACCTACCTCCTGCATCAGCCCCTTGCCTGCCACCTCAGAAGGGCACCACATCTTCAGTCCAGCAGAAGACTGAGAACATGGTGGTTTCTTCCGGAGCAGCTTCTTCCCAGATATGACTGGCTTTTGGAGCCCTAAGTCTCTCAGGTGGATCTGGCAGGACTTCACCACAGCCAGCCCACACCCCCACACTGCCTGCGGCCAGTCCTGCCCACAGAGGAGGATGCCACTTGCCCTCACCTGAAGGGCCAGCTGAAGCGGTACTTGATCAGCTTGCTGAGGATTTCCTCACACTTCTGCAGCTCAAGGTTCTGGCGACGCGCTGTCCTCTTTGTCTGAAGGACCTGCCCACACAAAGGGTGTTGGTAAAAGAAGGGAACTGCTACAGGCTTTGGGGTTCAGCAAACAGCCCTGAGGCCAAAGGAGCTAGTTCTTAGCGCAGCCAGGACATTTCTTCCCTCTGAACATGGTGAGGGGCTGGTACTGGCTCCCCAGAGGAGTAGTGGCTGCCCTGTCCCTGGAAGTGTCCAATGACAGGCTGGACAGGGCTTGGAGCAACCTGGTCTAGAGGAAAAGTGTCCCCTGCCCATGGCAGAGGGGATGGAATGAGATGCATTTAGGACCCCTTCCAAGCCAAGCCATTCTGTGATTATGACATGCAGCAGCCGCTTGGGTTCAGGGCAGCAGCCCCATTAGGAGCTTAGTGGGAACAGCTCACAAACTGCCCAGCTCTCCTCTGGTGGCAGGTGGCTTTTTCAAAATAAGTTCAAAGACAATATGACCACAACAAGCAGCCAAAAAATAAATGCCAGCGAATGGAGAATGTGAATTCCCTCTCCATGCCTTCTCTTGAGATTGTAGCAGGCAGCACCCAAGGCAGACAGAGAAGCACTTGTGCTGCTGTTCTGCCCTGCAGAGCTGACTGTGCCATTTCAAATCCCAGGGAGCAGCTGGTGCCCCGAGCGCTGCCATCCCCACACAGGCTCAGCACAAGGTCAGTCATGTGCCCAGGGACCCAGCACAGGTCACACCCAACACTGGGACATCCCCACAGCTCCCAGAGCACAGTTCGTGGGACATCACTGCTGAGGAAATACTGAATGACAGGAAGGCTCCACAGCAGAGGGTACTCACTATTCTGACCCAGCTCCAGTCTCTTCCCAGGACAAATGATAAATCCTGGCAGAGTCCTCTTCTCTGAGCCAGTGTGGTGTTCCAGTAAGATTTTCCCCACTGGAATATCCCTCTGTGCTGGCTATGGCTGCCTATCCTGGGCTTGCTTGCCCTCCAGTGTGTAACACAAATCACAAGCCAGTCCCCCAGACCTAGCATGAGTAGCAGTGAGCCCACAGACCATGAGCAAGGAGAGTGACAGGACACACAAGCACTGCTAGCGCTGATCACAGGACAGATGGCAGAGCTGCAGGGCATTGTGACGTGACTGTGGGGCCGTAGTATCCTCATATATCCCCTACAGCGTGTCACTCCCCAGAGACAGTTGCCGCAGCTCCCCCCACCCAGCACGCACAGATGGCTCTGTGCAGGAGCCTATGGTTTTATTCTTTAAATATCAAGTGAAACCTAAACCAGCCGAATTATGTCCTGGAAGTTGAGGAGTGACCATACGGACAACAACTGTCAGAAAATGGCCAAGGCTGGGGAGCAAGGGCCCAGCATTGATGGCATTCCCTGGCCATCCAGGACCCCCTCAGTTCCCCCACCTCTTTGCAGAGACATACGGATACTATTTAAAACCCTTTAACAAGCTGCAGGCTGCCTGCTGCTCAAGGGGACAATGTGTGAAAGTGGCTGGAGAGGGATGCCTGGCATATCTGTGCTCTGTCTGCAGCAGGCCCTTAAGGGTATGTCTCCTTCATTAACCCAGCCCAGCCTGGGCTTCCACTAGGACTCAGGGCATTTCTCTGCGAAGGGATGGGAAGAAGCTGTTTGGTTTATAACTCATGATGTGAGCAGTCTCCAGGGAGCAATTTGGCTCTTACCAGCTCATCGATGTCTGCACAGTTGACAGGTGCCGTGCGCTGCCGGGGTCCCCGCGCAGGGTGCAGTGTCTGCTTCTTCCTCTGGTGCCTTCCCTGCCTCGAGGAGTACATGGAGCCCTGCTTGCCCCGGGCTGCCTTCCTGGGCCTCACTGAAACAGATAAGCCATGGGCTTAGAGGCCTGGGTGCATCTGGGAGCAGATACCACCAGCCCTTTGCCTCCCACACCAGGCTGAGCCTCACTCAGGGGGGCCCAGGGTCTCATTTCAGCTGCACTCCCACACCTTCCCCAGGGGGGATCTGTGGGTCATCATCCCCTGCCCAAAGAGGCCATGGCTAGCAACAGCCTGCTCTGAAAGGGTATTCACAGACAGCAGATCCTCAAACTCCAAGGGAGACCTGGGAGCTCCTGGATCATCCACTGCCAAGCCACAGCAAAGCCCTCTGACTGTAGCACCAAGAGACCCCTGCACATCAAGGCTTGAGGGAGAGACAGGGAAGCAATGCAAGGACAGACAGTTGTCTCAAACAGCACTGCAGAATACCCTCTGAAAGCACTGGGAGCAGAAACCTGAAGTTTCCTCAGTTTCCTGCTGCCCCTTTGCTCCTCACAGTTTTGGGGATGAGTGCTTTTCCAAGTGGCCCACACAGTGGGATAAGCCAGCTAGTAATCTCCCCTGAGAAGGGAACTATGTGCAGGAGGAGTGTCAAATTACTGCAGCTGGGAGCTGTTCCACGTGCTGCAAGTGGGAAACAATGGGATTTTATTCCCCAGGACTGGGGCTGCCACATTACATCCTACAGAAAGGCACTTGCCTGTGTGAGTCTGCCTCTCAGAGCTCCACACTGGTGGCAATGCAAGCATGCTGACGCACTCTCTTGTCTTAAGTTTCTCCCATGACCCTCTGTACGAGGAGAATGTGTCTGCCTTCCCAAGTCAAACCCCTTCCACCTGATCCCAAGTCCTTGAGCAAGCTGTATCCAGCACATTGGATACCTCAGCTGCAGACTGTGATCCAGCTCTGTCCCGTAAATCATCATGCACCCCATGCTGGATGTGCAGCAGGGCTGCAGGACGTCCGCCTGCTGTCATTCTGTTTGTGTGTCAAGTGTGCAGCACGTGCTAAATGTCTGACAATCCAACATTCTAGGTTAGATCCCTCAAGATAAACGCCATAAGGATCAATGTGACTTCTCTATTAAAACAAAAGTTTTCCACAGTGACCTTTCCATGTTAATGCTCTCTAAAGCCAGGGGTTGCATTTAGCACTTTATTTTTAGTGACTGTAACCCTCTTTTGCTATTGTTTGGAAAGCTTGGCTCAGCTCCTGCCTTGGCCATGCAACACAGGCTGAACACACTCCAAGTGGGGACATGGATACGCCGCAGGACAACAAGCAGTGTTCATAGCCGTGGTATCTGTGAGCCTCCCTGAAACCAGAATAAAGTAAGGGAATCAAGGCTCAGGCCTGGATGGAAACCCTCAAAAGAGCACAGGATAATCCTCTGAGTCCCAGTCTCTAGATTCCATCTGCCCTGTTTAAGATAACCTGCAGTTAATGTTATGTTAGTCAAGGACAGTTTGACAGAAAGCAAATGCTATCAGTGTGCCATTCCCAGACTAAGCTTTTCAGAGCAGCAAGTTGCCCAACTGAGACTGAATCAAACTCCCCTAAAACCAAAGTGGATACACACACTAAACATAAATATGTTTAGGTGAAGAAGCAGGCACTGAGGAGTCTAGAAAACAGTCTTTTACTCCTCCCAGCTGCCCAGGAATGCTCCAGTTATGCATTCCAAGTGGTCTCTGTACGCAATCAAAGGGTGCTGGTGGTCCAGGCCACACTACACCTGGAGCACTGTGCCTTCCCACTGGAATAAAGAGAGGAAGTGCTAGTCTTCCTATTTCAAAATGCCTCCTTGCCAAATCACTAGAAGTCCTGCACTCAAGGGGTTATGAACTGGTGAGAAAAAGAAAAGAGAGGGGGCTGTGGTGAGAGCTCCCATAAGCATTTAAACAGCTTCCAGTGTACAACAAATCCTGCTGGCGCAGAGACTGACAATCCCAGGAACTGCTGGTGCTGCCACTGCTCTGCAGGCTCTGCTGACCCTCCCACCCCACTGCAGTCTCTACTGACCCTTCTCAGCCCTCAGCATAGTGTCATCACTGTCCCCAGGGAGTGACCGGGAAGTGAGCAGTTTCAATCTTTGCTAGTGCTGACCCCATCAGAAATGGCCAAATATTTACGCCAGCTCCCCAAGTAACCACAGCACAGCCACAGCCTTCCCCTGTGACATCTCCCAGGCTTATACCCGCTTTGCATGAGGAAAAGCACAAGTCCCAAAGAGGATCAGTATTTTAGATACTGAAGGCAGGATGGTTACTATTTTCTGTTATTTCCCTACGTGGTCAAAGCCTTACATTTTAGTCCAGCAACTTCATAGTCTTCTTCCTCCTCCTCTTCCTCCTCAGCATCTGGTTCATCAGAAGCTTCCTCACCTTCTTCACCTTCATCTTCAGCAGAATCCTCTGCATAGTTCCTAGAACAAGGCAGGTATACGTGTTTGTGGTACAAGAGCCTGGGCATCAGTGGCCCTGGGGGCCCTGGTACTGTTTGGGCTGTACAACAAACACCAGGCTCAGCCCAAAGTAGTTTGCTGCATTCCAGAAGTGCCAAAGGACACTTCCCCAGCTAAACATCTGGGCTGAAAATTCCCAAGAGCTGAATTTGGGTATTTTTTGATATTCTAGGCACCATGACCACAGGGCAGGGGATTTTAAGACTGTGATTTCTGTGTAATTACTCCTACCTGAGAGGATGATTTGCTTTTTACCCAGGTCTGCAGGCCCAGCCTAAAGAGTTTCAACATGGGCTCTTTTTCCTGCTGGAATGTTTTCCCTATACTAAAGGAAACAGATTGGTCTCCTTATAGTATGGGAAACAGATTGGTGAACAGAATGGCCTCACCTGCTGAAGTCAGAAGCCATGCATACTCCTTGCCCAGCACATTCTGGCTTCTCACCTGTGTCTCAATCATTCATAGAACCACAGAATGGTTTGCGTTAGGAGCGCCCTTAAAGCCCATCTTGCTTCACTCCCCCTGACATGGGCAGGGGTACTTCTCACTAGACCAGGCTGCTCCAAGCTCCATCACTTCCAGAGATGGGGCAGTCACACCTTCTTTGGGCAACCTGTGGCAGGGCTTCATCACCCCCACAGGGAAGAATCTCTTCCAAATTGATATCCAACTTAACCCTGCCTTCTGCCAAGGAAGAATGTCAAGGAAGCCATTCCTCCTTGTAAATAGTCTCTCTCCATCTTTTTTGCAGGCTCTCTTCAGGTACTAGAAGGCTGCAATTAGGTCACCCCAAAGCGCTCTTCTTTCCAGGCTGAACAATCCCAACTCTCTCAGCTTCCCTCACTGCAGAGGTGCTCCATCCCTCCTATCAACTAGGAGGCCTCCTCTGGACTTGCTCCAACAGATTGATCTCCTTCCTGTGCTGGGGATCCCTGAGCTAGAGGGAGCACTGCAGGTGGGGTCTCATTCAGACCATTAAAAACCAGCATGCACAGGCAAAAGGGGACACAGGCAAAGCTGCTGTGAGAGTCTAAATACCCTGGAGAAAAAGGATCTTAAGCAATAAAAGGAATAAAACTTCCAGAGCACAGAAGGTAAAAGACTTCCCAGGCTGACATTCCTTTCCTATCTCAGCCAGGGAGACAAGAGCAGAAAGCAGGTAACAGGACAGGTGTTCCCCACATGATGGCTCTGGGCCAGGGGGTGAGCAGCTTGCAGGTGACTGCCAACATCAAAGTAGCTATGAACTCAGGCTACAACAGCTGCCTTTAAGCCCTGTCATTTCTGTATAAGCCTGAGGAACTCTAGAACAGTGTCCAGGGAGTAAGTAATACTTTTAAGGCCATACACCACCTGCACGGTACTGGCTGGCACACCTTTGTTGTGCTGCTGCTCTGTCAGGGAGGATCTGCTGTCTGCTTCTGCATCAGGTACCACTTGACAGCCACACCTCACTGACACATGGGGAGATGCAGCACAGTCATCACTAGCGAAGGACATTCACTGTAAAACGCTTAAGTTCCAGCTTGCAACTCAAAAAGCCAATCCAACCCACTGCTGTCAGGAAGCAACTACTCGTATCTGCCACACCTCCTCAAATCATGTTCCCTTTGCTGCATTTTAAGGTGCTCCTGTCTTGCTAAGGTTATCAGGTACAGAAACCCATTAGAATGGCATTTTGTAGCCTGACTTGTCATAGCAGGGTAGGGATTGAGCTGCAGCCTGGAGTAACATCTGCTCTATCTTACAAGAACGCTCCAGTAACCCAGCCCAGGGACCCACGGAATTCCAGCCACCAACTACATGAAGAAAAAACCCAACCAGCTGCTCAAAGGAAACCAATAATCCTTAGTGCAGCTAATTATGGTGGGTATTTTGCATATGTTTTCATTTCCAAACCCAAGTTATTTATTAAAACTCATGAACTTGTAATGCATCAGTACAACACAGGTGTGTTCAACTTACATCCTCCTGCTTTTAAAAGAAACTTAAAGTTCTTAAGAACTTAAGTTTTTAAAAGAAACTGCTTTTCTTCTGTTCCAGTTCTGATTAACTGGGTGATTTCAAACCTTTTAAAGGGGCTTTGCTCCAGATTGGTTTGGATCTTGTGTAAAGAGGCCTGGGACTGTGCTGTGATGAGGCTATGGGCAGGAAGGCCACTCACCTGCCTCGTGAGCTGCGCCGGGCTGTTGAAGGCTGGCACGCTGGGCACTGCCATTCCCCGTCTGGGATCTCATAGAGTGCCGGCCGCAGGCAGAACAGGTGGAAGGCCTTGTTGCACTCATCACACAGGATCAGCTTGTCATCCTCACCTAGGAAAGTGCAGCTCACTTGTAACAAGGCCACAGCTTCACTCAACCCAAAGAGGCAGAAGCTGCTGCAGAGTTGGAGGGCAGGACTAAGCAAGAGAAAGATGCAGAGTCCCCTCAGAGGGCAGGGACCCCTTCTCTGACAGTCTTTCTTGGGGATCCTTTTTTCTGTCCCACCACTGTATTTATGAAGAGCAGCATTTAAAAACAAAACCAACGCAAAGTCCCTCACTCTGCAAAGATTTCACTAGAGGCAAAGACAGAAATCTGCCAAAGAGGTTCCACCCAGACAAACATGGGGAAAGAGAAGTTTGCTGCAAACACCACCCCAGAGCTGTAAGCTAAAAACGGAGCTATTCTTGTTCTGTGTTCAGTCTGGTTAACCTACATGGTATCTTCTTTCTACTCAGGGTAACAAGGCTACACTGAAAATTAGTATGCAGCAGGACTAGTCTCTCTATGTGCTTCCCACTGATGAAGGGAAACAGGGAAACAATCCTGAGCCAGCTTTCTTTCACTGAAGTGGAAAGTGCAGAGGGCTTGCCAGCTTGTCTTTCTCTAACATCTCAGTTCTTAATTTCTGTGAAACTAATGTGTTACTCTCAGGTGAGCCCCCCCTTACTTTTGCATAGAAACTCCTCTCAACAGCATACAGGATAGTTTTGGCACTGGTTTTGAATACCACCGAGGTTCTACAGTGAAGGTGGATTATGCACCAATTCAGCCCTTATTTCTCTGAAGGGATGGATGGCAAAGCCTTGTGGTAAACAAAAGCTGCCCAGCAGTCCCTTGAGCTCTGCTTGCCCTCATTTCCCACTACAGTTTCAGCAAATGTAAAAGTGGTGAGACAGGATGTACCACCAGGCTCTTTCCTCCAGGCTCCCATCCAACAGGAGAGGTTACGGCAGAACAAATACCAGCACCCCATCTCTGCTGACACCCCTTCTACTTCGCCCTCCACCTGAAGACTCTAAAGCCCTTCCTTCTAAAGTGCACACAGAGAAGTATCCTCTTGTCACCTGTTCGATGACCTCCCCAGCTCATTGAGCCGTTCTGCTCCGACTTTGGCCTCAGAGCAGCAACATCCCACCTTGCTTTCCTCATAGTAACCTTCTCAACCTCTCCTTGATTGCTCCTTTTCTAAAAGACAGGATTAACTGACATGGCTCAGAGACCCAAAGACAATTCCAAACAGGAAACTAGGGAATGGACAGTTGCACAAGTGTTCCCAGAAGGATTTGTAGATTACTTTTGTCCAAGTACCCTAAATATCCAGGGGATAGCAGCTCTGCAATACTGTGTACTGGTTACATAACAATGGTTTACTGGAGTCAGGGTCAAATGTTTCTGAGAGATCAATGCTGCTGACTAAATCCTGACATTCAGAACTTAAAATACAGCCACAGTCAGAGTAACAGACTACAAGGACACGTTGCCTAAGCAGAGCAGAGAGGTGACAGCATCCAACTGTTGCACAGGCAAGAATTCCATGGGCAGGAATGCGTACCTTTCTTGCGACACACTTTGCATCTGGCATTCTCTGCTGACATATCCCACTTGATACAGGCATCCAGCATCCCCAGCAGTACGTGCATACGGGAGAAGGTCTGGGCCTCACGGATTGCTGTCTTCCATTTCTCCATGGCTGAAGCAACCTGCAGACAGACCTAACAGTTTACAATAACGCAGACACAGCTCTCTTCAGTCTAAAGATGTTTTTATATCCCTCAGCTGGGACCCTTCATAACCAAAGCTCAACTCTTATAGTTCTTTCCTTCTGTGTCACCTCAACAGTTCTGGTGGTTTATCCATATCCAGTCTCCCTGGATCAGACAGTTTGTTCATAACAGTCGACCATTTTGCATTTCATGGTCAGGCTGAATCAACCTACATGAACTCCACTAAATTCTTGCTCTGAAGGTCTAACCCAAATAATCAGTAGGCTAAGAAAATAAAAGGCAGAAATCTAGCACTGTAAAATGTAGGATGAAAGTTGTGGAACAGGTGGCAGTCACAGTTGGAAGGAGGATTGAAGCAGCCTGTGCTGCCCTCCAGTGGGTAGCACAAAGGCACCCGAACCTCAGCAACAGCCTTGTGGTCCCTGAGCTGCTCAGGTGGCAGAGGGAAGGAACCCTGTGACACCACCTACAATCACACTGCACAGGCATCTGGACCCCCAAATATGAAACCAGCTGCTTCCCTGAGACAGGATGGCCTCAGTTCATCTGAAATCCCAGAAACTGAGAATGAGGGTGACAGCATCAAAGCTGAGCTTTGCACCAGGGCAGCTGCACAGTGTCAGCAAGGCTAATGAGAAACCACACATCCAGCTCAGGAGGTCTGGAAATACCATTTTGATAAACTGGAAATGCAGCAGGACAGAAGATATCCAGAGCCATGTCCCTCTCCAATGGTAATCCTGTGCTGTACAACAATGAGGCAATGGCCCAGATGTGACAGGGACATAACAGGCCTCAAGTTAATGTTCTTCTACCGCAGGAGAGTGAAAAAACAAACAGCGAAGTGTCAGATGGGAAAATCTAAACTCTGCAGCTGACAGCAATTTGGGAGCCAAACAAAACCCGGGAGTTTTGCAGAGTTGCACATTCTCCTCTGACTGAATTTGAGGAAGCACAGCATATATTAGATGCTTGGAAAAACACACAAACTGTTCTGAAATGCCAGCATCCCTACTGCCGTTGCTGGTGTGGATCCTGGAGAACCACCGGAGACAAACAGAAAGCTGCCCAGCCCACTGTGGAGGTTACACAGCTCTGTGCTCTTTCTTTGCAGAACATTGTTGAGGTGCTTTGCACACTGTGTAATTGATTTTCCAAGGAACCGTTCCATGGGTTTTGCTCTTAACATACTGGGTAACTGCTGGGCCAAGATAAATCTGCAAAAGCTGTTGGCAAGTTTTGCTGAGATATTTCTCTGCAGGTCTGTGGAATTTAACAGATTTCTATCCTTGCTTCCCAAGCATCAGGAGACTGTGGCATTTGAGCAGCACCAGTACCAAGGGAGTTCCAGCTGCCAACAAGGCAAAATAGAAGACTGGAAGAAGTTACTTAAATCCCCTCTTGACTGGATAGGAGCAACCTAGCAGGGAAAACAAAAAAAAAAAAGCAACTCCCAGAATAAAAAGAGAAGTCCTCAGTCACATGTCAACCTCAGAGTGACAGAAAACAACTTCTTTGGTAAAGGTAGACAAGAATCTGGATACAAAGGCTCTCACCTGGCACCCTGAGCTGAAACACCTCGGAACAGCTGAAACTGGAATTGTTTGGTAGCGAAGTCACTCTTTGAGGGATTGTCTGTAGGTGCAGACTGACTCTCCCCTTGCACAGACTACTGAATGCAGGTCACAGGGATAATACCCCACTCATGTTCTTCACTCTGCTCGCACTGTTGTGATGCAACGTCATACTGCAAAGAGGTCACATATTCCCTGTCCTGTTCTGGGACAGTCCAGCATGTTACTGCCACTGGAAACGGGAATGTTTGCATCAACAGAGGCACAAGCCTGATTTTCAGGAGCAGCTACAAGCCAGGTCTCACTGCAATCCTTTGCCACTCAGCCGTGTGAGCTCCAGCAACGCAGCTGAGCCAGCAGGAACCCTTAGTACAGACAATTATGTCAGCAAGTGTGTCTGTTAAGCGATAACTTGTTTCTCATAGGGAAAATGAGAGGTATCCATACCACAGGGCTGCAATTCTTCCTCTACAGTCTGGCAGTACAGTGAGTGTGTTTTTCCAGTGTGGCTATGCTGTATTTTACCTGCTATGTGCGCTCTGTGCAGTTCTGGCTCAAAAGGCTTCATAATTCTTAGTCTATGCAGGAGATTTCTCTTCAGAACAGTCTGCTTGGCAGTCAGGGATTTTCATCAGATAACTGTAACTAAGAACTAGGCTGCTCTTTCAAGGTCATCTGTAAAGGTTTTCTGCTTTGGCAAAAAGAAAGCTTATTCCAGATAAACTGAGGTTAAAAAAAAAAAGCCAAACCAAACAAACCAACAAGCAACCCCAAAAAAGTTGAACATTGCTTGTACCACACAAAGATCTAGAAAAATCTGAATGAGATAGTAAGCACCGCACTGCATAAATAAATGCTCCAGAGAGATTAGCACGACACTAAAGCCAGTGCTTGGGGGACGGAGACCTGCCTAATCACATATTGGGACTGTGCTGTAGTAAATCTGATGCTACCCTAAGTGTGCCCTACAGGTACAACCCTCATGGGTACAGCTCTAAGGCAGACTGGAGTACGGCACAATACAGTGCTGCTGTAGAAACAGGAGATGTGTTGATCCAAGCCCTTTCTGCCTTAGACTTCACTGATTTTCACAATACTCCATTCTGCTGAGAGCTTTCAGGATACAGCATCCTCCCATTACCCTTGCACTTAGGATGGAAGATTCAAAATTAGCAAAGTTTAAATACTTCAGGACAACTGAGGAACGTGAAAATTTCTAGTGGCTATCCAAATTATCCTGCTAACACAGCAATGGCACAGCTTAGCAAAGACCTGATGTTCAAACAAGGGTTCAGCATATACTGACAGGAGCTTTACAAAAACCCCCACAGATCCACACCAAAAAACTACCCCCAGCACCAGTCACAGATTCCCAGAAGGGTTTGTGTTGGAAAGGACTTTAAAGATATCTCGTTCCAACCCCCTGCCACAGGCAAGGACACCTACCACTAGCTTAGGTTGCTCCAAGCCCCATCCAACCTGGCCTGGAGCACTTCCAGGGATGGGACAGCCACAGCTTCTCTGGGCAACCTGTGCCAGGGCCTCACCATGCTCACAGGGAAGAATTTCTTCCCAATATGCACTCTAATCCCACTCTCTCTCAGTGTGAAGTTATTCCCCCTTGTCCTGTCACTACATGCTCATGTAAATTAGTCTCTCTCCACCTTTCTTGCCTGCTCCATTCAGGTAAACACAGGTGAAGAAATACTGTTTCTTTTTTTAAGTTGGGACTTTAAAGTACTTCTGCTGACTTTTCAATTCTGATATTGTTGCCTCTGCTGAAGTCAATGATCAGTCAGGGCAGAGCTGAGGGCAGTGAGGAAAGTCTTGTCACAGGGCATTAACGTCCTGTTCAACTTAGTGCATAGAAACTACCCCTGAACACAAGTACCTCTGTTAGGGTGTAACACTGGTGCAGCACAAGTGCCTGCACTATCCTTCCCAATCCTCTGAAGATCCTCTCCCTCCCTTTTATCAGGAGGGATACATATTTAGACCCACAATATCACTTTTCTCCTGGAGGCACACGCAGCTTGTTTGCCCAGACATCTCCCCGAGTGCCTCCATACATCCAACAACTTGTATTCCCTTTACCTAATGCAGTATTTACCTGAATCTCACTCCCTTGAAGTCACCAGAACCTCAACATGTCTCTCCTTCTCTTTGTGGACCAAAGCACCATCAGTCCTCTCTGACAGATACAACTCCTATTAAGTTCTGTGAAAATGCTCCATAATGTACTTTTATTTAAGCAGAACTGTATGGAGGGAACTTGACCCATTTCCTATTCACAGAGAGAAAATTAAGTAACTCCTCACTATTATTTTTATTTTCCCCATACATTTACTCCTCAAAATAAATATATTTTGAATATGTTTATTCAAAGGAACACCTGGCCCCATAAACACCAAACACAACTACAAATCTGAAATGGGAGGAAGTTGCTCAAGATTTAGTACACCATGAAATGTACTGCTACTGCTCAAAGAGTTCTACTGCAAGACTGAAACAGAGCCCTGAGGTGAACAATACCTTGGCTTCTTCTGCCATTTTCTTGTCTTCATCTATTTCCTCAGCCTTGGCAATGTAATCCTCTCCTTGGTGTTTCCTTCTCTTCTGCTTAGGGGCCATAAAACCTTGCAGAAACTTCTTAACAACACCAGCCTGGAGCGCAGTAACACACTCTCCAAAATCCTTTAGGCTCTCCAGCGAGTACACCTGTTGGGAAGAGCATACGACCCTGTAACAGCTGGGTATTTCTCTGCTGCTTGAAGTGTGTCTGCAAATGGACACCCATGGTACCTAATGCAGTGTGGTTATCTGCCACATCTGGTTATGGAATCAACATATTGCTGCTGCCTCAACATGTTAGCTTTGATGTAGAAGACAAAAATCAGCTATGGAGATCTGCTCCATAAAGTCTGTCATGAGAGTATGGAAACAGGACAATTGAACAGGATGCTCAGCTCCAACATTATGACCTGCCTATACCTCAAGCCATCAGCTGTGTAATCTTGAAATAATTCTTTAAAGGACAAGTGAGAAAACTGATTTCCTGCTCCTCTTGTCTGAGGAGAACAAAAGACTGAAGATCTTCCAAAGAAAGTATCATCTCACACTTGTCTTGTTCAGTACTTTGTCTATTCACTCACTTTTGCTTCATATTCTGGTGTCACATCAACATATCCCAGGCCTCCCTTCTGCAGCCGCGTTGCAACCTCAATCAGATCACTCCGGAGGTAGTTCAGCAGTTCCTGGTTGCCATCACAAGATTTGAGGCCCAAATTCTGTTTCCGAGCCAAATGGATGGAATGTGTGATGTCCTGATACCTGGAAAATCAAACTCAACCTTTGAATACAGGCAGAGCACTGCCCTGGGAGATGGGCAGGCTCTGGGACAACATCTCCATTGAGAGCTATGAGCTCCACCAGTGCAGAACGTTCTTTGAAAGACACATGAAAGAATGTGGCAGTTCTGGCTCAGAGCAACCAGCACTGCCATTGTTCCTGGTTTCAAGGAGCAATTTAAAGACTGACAGAACTTCCTCACTGTTCAGAGTGTTATTTATCAAGAATCTGCCCGAGAAAACCAGCAGTTGCTCAACCTGAATGTCCTCCCCTCTTCAGCACAGGAACAATCAAAGCCCAGCCTGGGATGCTGCCCCAGGAATGGCAAGGATTGCTGTGCCGAGGACGTGCTCTGACTTGGAGAAGGCACACACAGAAAAACAAAGAGTAGGCTCACTTTTTCTCCAAGCGCTCCTTGAGCTGGCTCTCCCTTACTCCTTGGGGGTGCAGGCAATCCAGCAGCTCATCCAAATCCTTCTGACTGTCACAGAGAAACCTGAAAGATAGCAAAATGCACCTAGATCACCTAGGCTATCTCTGTGACAATACTATTTCTTCTTCTAAATAGCTCCCNTATATATATATAAATATATATAAAACTGGTTTATAGATGTATTTTCCCCATTAAGTTTATTAATATGTTGGCATGTGAATTTAGTTTTCTACCCCAGAGACTCCATTCACTACTCTGCAGGTAGTTTAAGTGATATGAATGTTGTGTCAGATGTACTAGAAAAGACTACCACACTACACACTGACAGCATGGCAATTTAATCATATTTTCTTTCATTAA
>WAAG01064852.1:0-15878 GCA_013390105.1 Tichodroma muraria | reverse complement strand
GTTATATTTTCTTTCATTAACCAGAAGTCCCCAGACTAAAAACAGGATGTCCTGGCTGATCCCATAACTGCTGCTGCTGGAGCTGTGTGCCTGTGCAGGCTCTGTCTCTACAACTGCGTAAGTCCTCTAAGTCTGCCCAAACTTGAAAGCTCAAGTGCAGAATCTACAAATATTGATCAGCTTGAAACCTTCCTGCTCAGGAATCCTTGAGGACAGCGATGGCCATCAGCAGTTGGGCCAATCTAAAAGAAGAATATTTTTACATAAATATCTCTAAATCAGATATTCTTTCTGCAATTCCAGAATACAATCATGTTTGCATGCTCGGTTGTACATTTAAATGAGTTTTACGACAGCCTGAAATTCTGCACTTTCCTTCTTTTCTTTCCAACTCTATTCCAGGAAACCATGGAGTCTCTTCATCTGATGGGATGTGGATTCAACTTGTGCTTCAGATGTCGTTTACAGAAAATATAACTAATTCCCTATCTTCTATTAGAGGACTGCTCATTAGAAGAGGGAATACAGGAAATAGGAGAATCAACCTTATTTGGAAACAACTGTAAAGGACCACTGTGATCCTTACCAGAAGATTCCAGATCTAATCTTTCTTCTTGGGCACAAGCTCAGATGAGCCAAGCAACAACTAGAGAAAGATACTGCTGTGGCTCCTCTTGGAATACCAATCTCCACAATGCTCATTTTTCTGGCAGAAATACTTACTAAACACCATATCTGAAAATATTTCATAATTCTGGTATGGTCCTACTAGGGCAATGGCCTCACAATTTGCATTCAGCTAGGAAATTCATTATTCTAATAGAATATAGGACTGATTGTTCAACAATGAAAGGAGGATGTTTTTTAGCCAGTCATCTGCTTCAGCACATCTGACCCTGAGATCAAAACCTTTGGGCACCACTACTCTCTGCACCTCTCCCTGTGGAACAGGACAGAGCAGCTTCAGATATCTTCACCCACCACTGCCACTGGTGTCAGATATCCTGACACCCATTGGGAATGGCAGGATCCACACTCCAAACCATCTGTGTTACAGATACCCAGCACAGAAGTATTTCCCAGACACCTTGAGATGGGTTGCCCAGGTTGTGATAAAACAACGTCAGACATTGCTGGTGATACACCATAGAATCCAGCTAGAAAACATTCAAGATGACCACATCTGAGCTTTCCCTGCCTTCTCCCATGGAGATAAATCAAAGGGAAACACTGCACTGTTCTGTCACACTGTAAAAAGGAAAGGGCACTGGAAACAGTCATCATGTAGGGTTTCTACTCTCCAGTATTTTGGGGGAAGAAAACACAGGCTGTTGGGCAGCTCCAGAAAGCAGCTCCTACCCTTTTAAGAAAACCAAAGTTAAGCCCTGGTACAACTTTGCTCCTGCTGAAAAGGACATGGGACAGGGAAGGAAGAACATCTGCAACAGGTACTTAAGTCTTCCCAGTTCACACTGAGACTAAGAATTGGGATTTCTGCGACAGGGAACTGATCTATTTAAGCCTGAACTCAAGCCTGAGCCTAAGCCTGATCTGAAAGATACAAACATATCGGATACGCCATGTTAGTTTGATTAGTGACCCCTTGCTGCTCTGTGCAGCCACAGCTCCTGCTTCCCAAACTAGCTTCAGACACTCCCTACCTGTAGGAACTACCTGCATGTCCAACTGGAGCTCAACTACCTCCACNAGCTCAACTACCTCCACGGCTGGGAGCATGGACATGGTAAGACAGGCTGGCATTTTAAGTGGGGGAGACAAAAGTGAGTCTTGCAGAGAGGGATGTTAATAGACAGTTGGTGACCTTCATGTGGCCTGGCACAGGTTAATCACACACTTCAGAGGTATGGGAAGGATCCCTTTGGGAAAGTTAAAACCAGGTGGGGGTCCTCAAACTGATCTACAAGGGAGAAATCCTGACTGGTATAAGAGCTTCCTGCATTCCTAAAGAACAGCCTANNNNGCTTCCTGCTTTCCTAAAGAACAGCCTAGATTCTCTCCTGACATTTCTGGCAGCACAAGCCAACAGAGTGATCAGCAGCCAGAACAGAAGGCACAAATGGCATAAGCATCAAGTCAAAAGGGGCTCCCTAAACATACAGTTTTCCAGCTTACAGCTTACTTACAGCTCCCAGTATTCACTCAGGCTGAATATTCCTACCTGTTCTCAGGCTACAAGGGACACAGAAAGGTCTAAAACCTGGACTAAGGAATAAAGAAATTGAGAGGACAACATCTAGAGAAGCCCAGGACCAGTACCTGCTCTGGAGGGTTGGTGGAAACAGGGGAACTCCATGTGTATAGGCGTGAGAATGGAGTCTGTCAGCACCCACTCATGGTTAACTCAAATTGTCTGCTGAGGGGACCCGCCATACCATGCTGAATTCCTAACAGATGAAGAACAACGGCAGTTACTCTGCAGAGATGCCACTGCTTTCAAAATTCAACTCCTTTCTGACCAGGATGAGCAAGAAGTCTCCTGCACGCTAATACCCTGCACCAAGGCTGTGATTCCCCCATGGTTCTTGCAGGAAAGACCAGGAAGTACACAACTCACAAGCACTATGGTATGGACAGAGTGCATACCATATGGTATGCACTTGCCCAGATCAAGGAGATTTTTAATAAGGATCAACATCTGTGCAAGTGGAGCACAAGGTGAAGAGAGGGAGTGCTCCAACTGTCTGGAGAAGACAGAAGTAACCGAGTGTTTATGATGCTACACGTTTAGGACAGAACACTGGACCCTCTTCTTTTTGGAGACAAAGTACTGACAGCAGAACCACTTCTGTGAGATATTGTTTATGTAACTCTTGATAGAAGTATAAATCTGTTTCTCCCTTTATCAGTGCCCTAACAGCTCCCATTCTCAAGGGGAAAATGGCCAGGACTGTGAGATACAACTACTCAGAGTTAATTTGGTGTTTAATTTCAAGGTCTCATCACTCTAAAGTATAAAAGGGTAAAGCTAAAGATGCTCTATAAGCACTCTGAGGCTACTCAATCCCATGTCCCACAGACCACTAGGAAAAGAGACAAAAGCAGGACTTAAAGCAGAACACAAAGAAATCAAACTTCCAATGCACATGCCAAAATTATGAGTTTTAGCTGGACAAGAACAACGGGACACAGAGACGTCCAAGGACTTCAGCGTGGGCTCAGGGCTCCTCATGGTGTCCAAGAACAATGTGCAAAAAGCAGCCAAGGAGACTCTTCCATAACCATTTATGATCAGAGCAGTCTTTGAGATCAATGGCAATGGCCCCAAACAAAATACAGGAATAGGAATATGGATTTCCTCAGAGGGAAGTTCTAGTTCCTGGCTACCCCTGAAGTAACAGCTCCCAGCCTAACACTTGGCTTTCTGTGGATGCTTACATGTAAGTGGTGGCAGGTGTCAGACAGGTACTTAGCAAAGAGACTCTAAGGAGTTCCACATCTTTAAGGAAAAGCCTTTCAGTTGAGAGACCTTATTGCTTAGCTGCAGGCATGGCTTTGGGTGCCCTATCAGTCAGGGAGAGGCAGCCAGCACAGCACTCAATTAGAAAGGGTTATGTGTCCTTTGAGAAGCTGCCACTGTGCCCCTGCTCAAGGCCCATGCCTGGCTCAGATCTTCCACCCACTCTGCTTGGAAGAACAATGCACACAGGTACAAACCCTCGTAAAAAAACAGCAAGTGCTGTGACTGTCAGCACTTACAAGTCCTTCCTAGCAAGGACGAGAAAGGACAGAAATTAAGAACACTGTGGCATAACAGCCAGGCCAAAAAAAAACCCCTTGCAGCTCAGTGTCTGACGTCTGAGTGGCCAAAAGGCAGAGCAGGTATGCAGTGACAGTATTTCAACCTACCCCTCCAGACTGCAGCATCTGCTGGTTTGAGGACTCCTCTGTGTGCCAGGACAATTACTTCTGTGCTTCCTACTTCTCAATGAACTCCTCTCTCAGCAATTTGTCCACTGGTGCTTTGAACAGGTGCAATTCACAGATCCACAGCAGCTGGTAGCAGCCAGTTGTGTATCTCAGCTGCAGCACTTTCCTCTCTATTTCAAAGCAGCTATTCACTAGTTTTATTCCCTGATCCCTCTTTTCTCTATCAAAGAAAGCCTCTTTAGGAGACTTCCCCAGTTTCCTTTAGAATTACTCTCCATCTCCCTGCTGAACACACAAGTTCAGAGTATTTCTGTGATTTATTTAGTATTTCTTAGCCAATTATTCTCTCATGCAAAGAGCTTCCCTCTTCTCTGAAGGCAGACCCTGTAACAATAGATTTTGTAAAGCAGGATTGCTCCCCAAGGGGAAAAGAAAATTGTTTTGCCTTTAGTCTGTACTTTGCTTTATCATTCTTTTTATTTCTTTCACTGAGATTCACCACAGGTTTTAAGTAGGCTTTCTTACTTTTAACAGCTTCCTTATCCTGATGTGAACTCAAAATGTTTTGTTATTGCTGCTACAGTTTTGTTTCCAAGTTCCTCAACCCTTGTTTTTTTCCCAAAGTTAAGAGGCAGCACTTGCTCTGACCATTTAGGATGGAAACTCCAAGGCAAATATCTTTGAAAGTGTTTTGGGCTTCTGGCTGCCACTTTAAGCTTTTTTTTAAAGGAAAGTCTTAATTCTTTTTGTTGCTTTCTTTTATGAAAGGAGAATACCATCCATCATGGTCACTCCATACAAAGCAGCTCTTAGTGACAGATTATCATTCAGCACCGAGTATGTCCAGGACCTGGTTCCAAGAGCTGCTTCTCCCAGGCTGTGACTAGTTACTACATACAGCACTCCTGCCTCTGTTACCACACTGATCTCCCTCAGAATGTTGTTGGTTGTTGCCAACCTGACTGAGTAGATCAAATACTGTGCTTTTTCAAGTTCAGCCTGGAGTCACAAGTTGGAGGAACTCTGTTAATTCATCCAGTTTGGCTTTATGCTGCCCTCAGTGTTAGCAACATGCTCTGTAAATCTAAGCTACTGTTTTCCTTATAAAATTGGTCCTGCTCCTGGAACACACCTTGCCATCTCTGCTCAATAAAGATCAAGTGTTAGAGGAGGCAGTTAGGAAGAGCAAAGGACTTTCCTGCAGATCACACTCCCCGTGCAGGACCCATTCCCTAGGAAAGCCCGACTGCCTGAATTTTGGCAAGATGTGCAAAGGCCCAGACTGGTAACAAGGTAACACTGTGGGGATTTGTCATGGGAGGATGGGGCAGTGAAGGAAAACACAGGAACTCGGTGATATCCTATGACCTGCTGCCGTGACAGAGAAGCAGCAGAGCAATACCAAGAGTCAGCATTCAATGCTGATGGTTCAGCTAAATCAAGACACCCACATTTTCAGCCTCTTTTACAATTCCTGATGGGGGAGCAGGTACATGTTTAGTAAAGAAGTTCTGACTGGCAACTATTTTTTGGAGATGAGTTCAACTCTATTTATCATGCAAACTATTTACCAAGCAACCTCACTCTGTGTGTCAGCAGTGGAACTCTGTGGAACAGATACTGCTAAGAAGGGAGCTGCAGGAACACATAGTTTGTGACAGTTATCCTCAGGGTTATCTAAAAAATACACAACGCTCCACAACAGTTAACAGGTAATTAACCAGTGATTTCTGGCATGGGAACACTGATGAGCACTCCTTACCACACAGCAACATTCAACACAGGAGAATTTCTTTAAGGACAATGATAGGGCCAATTACTGGAGCAGGTTACAATCAAACATGCTCAAAGGTAGATTTGATTCACTTAGAAGACACTGCTTGGCACTGGGAAACATTAAAGGGGTAACAGGCTGACAACACAGAAGAATAAAATATTTAAAAAGCAAGACATCAAAGATGCATTTTAATAGCTTAATTTATACTGGCTTTGTATGATTGATTAGGTTGAATGATGGTTTCACTGGCTCTTGGACTGGCTGCCCTGCTAGCAGGGCAGTAATAACACAATACCTGCAACAGAAGCCTGGGGAGCTGCTGAACCAACCCAACTGCTCAGCAATGAAAGAGGAACAGGTTTGTAGCAGGGTTTAGCAAATAAAAAAAATCTGTCTAGATTCCTTGACCTCTACACTTCGAAGCCATGAAAGTGTGTGTTACCATAAGTTCTGTCCCTGCTTGGGAGTGGTGGTCTCAGCAGGCAGGTCTGTGGTGGGCATGGAGCGGTGCAGCTTGTTCCCTCGGCTGTCACTGCCTGTGCTCTTGCGCTTCTCTGCAAAAGAAAAGCACAGGCTCGGGTAGATTCCTGAGCAGCATTTCTACTATTCCAAATATATAAAACTAGTTTCACTTTTTTGCTGTATACTAACAAAGCATTTTGAAAACCAAAGGAGATATAAGTTGCATGAAATTTTATTTCTGAGCATCTTAGACAACACCCTGACATGAATTTAAATCTTTGCTCATTCAAGCCTTTGACTGTTAAGTTTCCAAAGGAACATGCTGAAATCCAGCCCACTGACTGCAGCAGCAGCTGAGATGAAAACAGCTGGAAGCAAGGAGTTGATCAGGAACACGGTCAGTATTTGAAACAGTTCTTGTAAGAAAATATACCCACAGAGGAGCTTGGAATGATGCACCTCCAGCTCAGTCTCCAAGATACAGGTGGCTGTAAAGTTACTCCTGGATGAAGAATCTCTCTGTAGGTTTGCCCTGCTCCATTCCTCTACAGGTGTCTAGTTTGTCCCTTGTCTAAGACAATCCTACCAGGTGAGGGCTTAGATCTAACTCCATAAGCTTTCCTATGCAGGATTGCTGTAGATGGACTCAGTGCCAGAACGTGATGTTCCAAAAGCAAGAAATGATCATGACTGAAACTCAGCTGAGTCAGATAATTGCAGGGTCTTCTGTCCCAAGAACTATTTCCACATAGAACTGTAAAGTTTCCTACTGTACAGATGGATTTTTGTGCCTGTTCAAGCTTGCAAGGCTCCAGGACCCAGGCTCCAAGTTAACCAGGCAAAATCACAAGAGGAAGCACTAGAATTTCAGCCAGTCCCTTGCACCTCACCTACACATTCAGCAAAGGTGTAGAGCAGGCTGAGAGGAAGTGCAAGAGGGATGTTTGCCAAAACAACCTCAATCAGCAAAGCCGTGCATATCTAACAGACTGCCCTGCTTGTTACTGTTCCACAGGCTGATCTGGGAGTCTCAGCACCAGTGGAATATCAGCACTTTGATGGATATCCTCATTCTGCAGCACAGCTGGCTAATTGTGCAAGGCTCTGGCACACTGCAACTCAGCAGGGTCAGGGTGAACCAGAGGGATGATACCAACTGACATCAACCTTGCTACTTGTAGGAAAGGAGACTGCATGCCATGGTCCTTAGATGTGACGCTGCAGGCAAATTTCCAAACCTGCAGCAGCAGATGGGAAATATCACCAGTACCTCCTGTATGCAGGCTTCTAGAGTTAAAAGGAGGCTTAAATCAGAGTTTCCCCATGAGAAAGCTCAGACTAGACAGTTCTTTCACACTCATGACTCCATTTGAACAGTCAGAGCAGAGGAAATATCCTCAAGAGACCATACCTCCAGGACTGTAGTCCTTCTTCAAATCTTCCTTCTTCTGGTGGGGAAGGGTAAATCTGTAGTCTATACTGTCATGTACCCAGCCTTTCTCAATAAACAAGCCAGGAACCTCATCCGAAAACAGCCAGTACCTGTAAGAAATGTGTTAATAGGTATCTGTCTCCTTTTCTGGCTAGTTAAACACACACACTTTTACTTGCACTGAGGGGAGAAACATCTGTATGCTCAACTCACTAAAAGCTGAATGCATTCATATCTCTATGTTAGCACAGCTGAGAAACAGGTAAAGCTTTGCTTAAAATCCATTCCAAGAGCACGCCTGTGCAACAAACATGAGAAAAAAAAAAAAAGACGGTAACAAGGCTCCTGAGCACCCAATAACAGCACTCGAACCTCCACCAGTCCTAACCTCCATGGGAAGGCTTCAAAAAGCTGGGTATGTAACCTGCCACTACACTCCATATACAAAATACTTTCCCCTTCTCTCTCCTCCACAATTCCATACACCCTCCCTTATCAATGACTTCCTGGGGGATGGTATCTGACACAGGCCCTCTCTCAGGGCAGAGATGGAAGCTCATGGTCATTTCCTTTCCCACCTGTTATGATTCCTATCAGTGCCAATTGGGGTCCTGCGCATCACCAGTTTGGCTTTGGCAATTCCATCCTGGAAAGTTTTCTCAGCAGCAGCTTTATGCCTCCGGATTCTTTCTTCCTCTGCTTCTTTCTCCATCCTCACTGTTAGAATCAGTAAAGAGCAGCATTAGTTTTCCTTTATTGTATCCAGACATCAATATTGTCTTTTATTTTACTACACAGTAGTAAAATCTAAAAATTAAAAGTTTATTTTACTACACAGGGAGTAAAAAAAGCAGTTTTATTGGGGATTTTAGTTAACATTCTTTACAACCATATGCTCTTCAGTTTAGTTTCTGCCCATCATTCTAAAAAAAACAAACCCAAAACTCCCATATATATATATATACACATATACATATACACACACATATATACATACACACACACACACACACACATATATATATAGGAAGAAATGAAGGTGTAAGGATGGACTGGAATGAAGAAACCCTGGATAAAAACCATCATATCACAGAATTGTGGAATGGTTTGGGTCAGAAGAGACCTTAAAGATCATCTTGTTCCAACCCCTGCCACAGGCATAGACACCTTCCACAAGACCACGCTGCTTCAAGCCCTGTGCAGCCTGGCTTTGGACACTTCCAGGGATGGGGCAGCCACAGCTTCTCTGGGCAACCTGTGTCAGGCCAGGTTGGATGGGACTTGGAGCATCCAACTTGGAGCAACCTGGTCTAGTGGAAGGTGTCCTTGCCCATGAAGAGGGGGTGGACCACGATCAGCTTCCAACACGGTTCCATCACGGCTCCTTCCAACCCGGACCATTCTGTGACTCTTGGTCTCCCAGAACCGATACTCCCATGTTGCAGCTAAGCTGCAAAAGCCAGGCTCCATGAGGGATGCTTATCTCTCACCTGTTTCAGAAGGGAAATAACAATCTAGATGAGCTACGTTGTCCTCTTCCGTGTGCCCAGTATCTACATTTACAACCAATAAAACCCCTAAACTGTAATTCCGAAGTGTTCTCTCTTTACATCCATACTTCTCAAACAGCCCTACTTACACAGAGACAATGTCTGGTGTTGCAACTTGTGATTTAGAGAGGTTTGAGTGGACAGTTTATATTTATACAGCTCCATAACTAATTCTTTAAAGTGAGAAACAATAAACTGAGATTTATTGCCCAAATCCTGATCTGGCAGAAGGGGTGCTGGAAACAACCTGACCATAGGAACAGCAGCAGGGGCAGCAGCAGCAGTAGGAACTGCTTTTAGGCAGGAAATATCTCCTCTGTATCCAAGAATCAGATGATGTTTGGAAATAAGACAAATTTTTGGTTGTTTTCTCTTCCCAAAGCAGATACTGTATTGTCCAACCTCTCTGGGCCTACCATAATTAGAAAAATACTGAACAAAAGACACCCACAGACATAAAACTAGAAGCAGGTTTAAATTTACGAAGTTTAAGCTGCCACAGGAGCCACAGCAGCTGAATTATAAATCTCCAGTGAGCAAATCTCTTAAAACCAGACAATGCTTCTCAAAACAGGCTGTCATTTTTGCCATGAAGTTATTCCACAGTAGACAAACACTCTACTCGCTAGGTAATTTTTCTCACCTCTCATCTGTATTTCTTGTTGTTCCCTCTCTTTCTTGGCTTGGATGGCAAGAAGGCGCCTGCTTTTCACAGCACTGATCATATCATCGGCTTCGATTTCCACACGGTGCTCTATTTTCATCATATCATGTTTTTTCTTTTCATTTCTTCCCATCATATGCTCTTCTTTCCCATTCTCCTTGGTTTTGGCCACCATTTCTTTTCGCTTCTGTTTCTCTGCCCTCTTCTTGTCGTTCTCCTCTTTCAGGACAGCCAGGCGTTCTTTCCAGAGCTCAGCCGAGGCCTGCTGCTTGGCCTCCACATGGTCCTGCACCGAGTACGTCATTAGAATCCGGTGACACAGCGCTCCGAGGATCCGCAATTTCTCTTCAGGAGTCAGCTCAAAGAACTCTGATGTCTCCAGTTTCTCCAAAAATTCATCCTGTACCTCATTATCCTCGAAAGCTGCCGAATCCTTACTTTCATCTACATTATCCGAGACCTCGCTTTCCTCTTGCACATCTGACTTGCGCAGGCACAGGCGAACCAACTCAGAAGCAGAATGCAGAGTAAGTGGGATTTCAGAAAGTTTCATTCCCAGCTCAGCATAATCCTCAGCAATTTCATCCTGCAGCAGAGTCTGCAAGAGGATGACCAGTACTCTGTTCAAGTACAGGAAGCCTCCCCTTTCTGCACAAAGGGCTTCCATCAGGGACACTGCTGTGATGGGATACTGAGCATCTGGCATCAATAACCCTGAGTAACAGCTCAGGAACTCCACCACCATGGCCACATCCCCAAAAAGTGTGTTAGGAAGTCCTTCTGGAGTATCAACCAGTTTAAAAGTAGGCAATGTCTTCCCTTTCAGATCTTGGTCCTCAAATCTCCTCTGTTTTTCCAGTTTTTCCTTCATCTCCTTCTCCTTCCGCTCCTTTGCTCTTTCCTTCAGTTTCTCTTTCAGCTTTTCCCTTTTCTTCTTCATGTACTCCTTCCGCTGTTCCTCAGTCATGGTGGCCCATCTCTTCCTGTGCTCCAGGAGCTCGTAGCGTTTCTGTACCAGCCCCCGCAAATCGTCGGGGAGACGGGCACGGTCCTCATTGGAGAGAAGCCGAGCTGTTTTGGAGATGATGCAGGAAAGAGCACTTTTTTTGTCTTCCCGGTCTTTGTTTTCTTTGTAATAAGCAATGAGATGGAGCGCTGCAGGAGGCAGGTGTTTCTGGGGTTTCCTGGAAGATCCAGGGGTGCCTCCAGAATTCCTGGGAGCCCTGGACACCTTAGTGGTACCTTTAGCCATGTCCAGCAGTGTCATTTGTTTCATTTTCATCTTGGGGGTCTTCAAACCTTTCCTGGGAGACTTTGCCTTCCCCGACGACTTCTGCCCATTCAGAACCCTTTTGCCTCTTTGCTTTTTGTCCAAGGATTTGTTGTTGCCCTTTCCTAGTCGACTCCTCTTTGGAATGTGAAAGTTAGAACTATGTTTAGCAGGTGACACAATTTTCATTACCTCTTCCAGCTCCTCTTTAGGACATTTTGAGTTCTTGGAGTTTTTCACCTTCAGTGGAGAGCCAATTATAGATTTTTCCAAATGCACATGGCACCACAGGGTTGGATTCAGTGGCTGGCCCAGTGAAGATCCATCTGCTTTGGATTTCTTAGGAAGCTTTCTGTCAGGTGACCGAGAGCTCTTCCTCTTGGTTGAGGGATTGAGAGCCATATACTAAAATTAAAGAAAGAATGATTTTGTACTAATATTGAAAGGTAAATAAAGGTTATCTAGATCTCTGTCAATTATTTTTGCCCGTGTTTTAATGATTTTTCTAATGAAATTGCTCATTGCGTTAGGGGTAGTAACAGGCTTCTGCAATCATAATCAGAGTCAGAGAATGGCCTGCATTGAGAGGGACCATAAAGATCATATCGTTCTAACCTCTGCCACAGGCACAGACACCTACCACTAGATCTTGGTTGCTCCAAGCCCTGTCCAACCTGGACTTGGACACTTCCAGTGATGAGGGAACCACAGATTCTCTGGGCAACCTGTGCCAGGGCCTCACCATCCCCACAGGGAAGAATTTTTTCCCAATATTCAATTTACCCTGTGTGAATTTGAATTTCCCCCTTGCCCTGAACAAATATTTATCTTCTAGTTTTAGAACAACTCTTGACAGAGTCTATGAAAAAGTGAGTTTACTGAATGAACAAAATAGTGCTTTCTACACCAAAAGATGGATTTTAAAACAGTATATTTCATAGTATGGCATTTAGCTGGTTAATATTATATTTGGCTAGTTAGCACAAAGGGCTGGAAAAACCCATTCGTGCTATGTATGTATTCAGGACTAAATTTGTAGTATCTGCTAACACTCAATGAAGCCCCGTACATGAACCAAGCCTCATGAAGTCACATGCATCCACAACTTGGGCCCAATACCTGACACTACCACATAGACTGTAGCTCTTCTGTTTCTCTTACACCAGGAAATCATGTCTTTACTTGTAGACAAGTAATGCAAATTACTGGAAAAACTAAAAGGCAGTTGCATCCTAAATTTTCAGAGCAGACCACTGTTTCAGATGTTCAAGCCACGTCACCTCTCAAAAGGTCAACCTTTAAAAGAGCAGGTTTTCCTGCTCTGCTTCTCGCTCAATTTAAGAGATATGTGGAATTGGCACTTGGGGACATGACTGAGTGGTGGCCTTGGTGGTGCTGGGTAAGTTAGGCTTGGTGATGTTAGAGGGCTTTTTCAACCCTAATGATTTTGTGATTCTAAAACCCAACCAGCACAGTGAGGGAGACCTCTGCCAAGACACGTGGAATGGTTGGGAAAGCAAAGCAGATACTTTTAGGAATTCCTACCTTATGTGGGTCAAGCAAGAAGTCACTGAATTTACTGGGAAGAGAGTATTTCTTCACTAACTCATCCTCCACGACCCACGGGGCATTCTCACACGTGCCAGCACGTAATGCATTGTGACGGATGAAGTACCTCAGGATCTCCTTGTTGGGAGGACGCTCTGTACGGACTAAGCTATCTGCTGGAACGTTGCTGATGATCTTGGAGATAAGAAACAGACACACTGTTAATCATTAACTTCTAACCACAATATAAAAACAGATCATATGGCAATAAGGAACCAGGATCATTGTACTGCTTCATGTCCAAAAACTCTTCACTTATTCGAAGCTCTCTTGGAAAGACTCAAACCAAACAGAATTTGCAGAACTGAGACAAACAGAGATTAGTAGGAGAATCAGATAGTCAAAACAGTACAAACCATGAGTTTATGATGCAGATTTTTTGCCGAAGCACACTGTTTTATCTCTGACCTTCCTCCAGCTTGTGCTTGCTACTGACTTTAAAGCTTTTACATATTCATTTTTGATTTTTTTCCTAAGACCAGAGGAGCACCTCTGCACATGGTACTCTTTGAGGTCAACTTGTCAATTACCAAAGAGCAGACAAAAAGCACAGAGCAGTGCAGCAGCTATCCAGAGCTTCCCAAAGCACTGATACCTCCAACCCAGAGCAGCTCAGTCAGGAAAACAGCAACAACTGCCACTCATGATTTCTCTGGTCTCATTAACTGCATGACCAAAGATGAGGCACTAAACAGCAACCACGATAAAGCTCTGTGACTCAGTGTGTGTGGTACCAAGTGTTTCCACGCACAAAACCTAATTACAGATAGAAATAGCCAGGCTGGTGAGACTCACAGACAACTATCCTGCTTCCAATGCCATGACTCTGTGAGAAAGTACTACACTGTCCTGTATAATCATTGGCAGTGATTAATTAAACTTGTATATTCATGTTATAATAGAAAGGACTCAAGCAGACAATTCACCTTATCTTCATTTTTCAGTTTGACATCATATTTGTGTGGCAGGAATTTAGGTGGAATCCACTTCCTTTCTTCCTTCTTCAACGAAGTTGGAAGCTTTCGAGGAGACCTGCGTGCTCGATCATCTGATAAAAGAAGGTGAGACATGGTCTTATTACAGTAAAGAAAAAAAGAAAAGGTTAAAAAATCTAGATCACCACTGGACAGGGCATCCTACTTGTCGCTATGTGTACAGCATTTGGTTAAACTAGAACATTAGGAAAATAACCCAAACTGGGTTTTAGAAGTAGCCTGAAGATACAGACTGGGAATGGAGGCCCAGACCAGCTCTGAACTAAGGAGGTAACACCTATCTTCAAGGAGTACAAAGGACCATCTTCATTTAAACCCATCTCACTGCAAACAGTAAGCTGCAACCACCTATGCAAAGGTAGAAAATGTAAGATTTATGAAGGGGAGATACAACCCAACCAGTACACCTTCTTAGGAAACTCCTACCAACAGCCCTGGCTGCCTCTGCCATGCCTTCTTTGAAAAAGTTCCATGGCAGGAATCACTGACTTGGTTTTGTCTTAAGAAAGCAATATCCAAAAGTTTTTATGTTTGTGGCTACCATAGAATCATGGAATAGACTGAGTTGAGAGGGACCTTAAAGNTACAAGTAGATGTTAAACCTAAATAAAACTTAAAAATATAGATCTCAGAATCACATAATAGAGCACTGAAGCTCCAGCACCATTATACCTAACACGGTGACCACTTCATGATTTACTTTCTAGATTCCACAAATAGGGATGGCTATATGGAATTCCATCAAACAGCTAGATATTTGGGTGAGGAAGAAGAAATTACTATCCATTCCGTCCTAAAGTCAATTTTAAAAAGCCAACTTAATTTGTTGTTGCATTCTATTGTAATAAAACATACATTTATCCCTGGAAAAGTTCAAAGCCAGGTGGATTGAGCTCTTAGGAAAATGGTCTACTAGAAGGTGTCCCTATCCAATAGCAGGGGGGGCTGGAATGAGAGGATCTTTAAAGTCCCTTCCAACACAGCTGATTCTGTGTTTCTAAAGCATCACATAACACAATACAGTGTTATCTCCTGCATTCATTTTATTTCAGATTTTCAGAGCAGTACAGGCTCCAAGTCCAGCTCAAGCTATAGAACTTGCCTTTAGCATTTCACCATCAATTTTCAGGACAATCTAGCCTTTCCTTGCTCCCACAGATTTTTCAGAGTTCATTCCCTCAGCAACTAAAAATATAAAGTCACTTCAGACTCCACAAATGACGAAACAAAGCTGGTATAAAGACTTATTTTTAGCTTCCGAAGGAGAGCAGACTCCTACACAGAGAGACTGAAACTATCTTTCTTTGCCCCATTTCTCCTCCAACAAAACCAGCAAGTTTGACTCAAATATTAATAGAACTGCCAAGGTTTGCTCTGCCCCCTCGTGCATGCACAGGCACACACAGCTCTTACATCAGTTATACAGAGCTTGCTACTTCTTCCAATTACTCTAGGGTAGTGACTTCATGCCCACATCACGTGGCCACATGTGAACATTATTAAAGAGAAAAAGTCCATGTCAGTGTGGCTGGGAACCCCTAGCCTCTGTGGATACAATTCAGCATTTCCTACTTCTGTAGTCTGCTGTGTAACTGTAAGAAATGCTACATAATTATATTAACACACTCTGGAATAATTTGTTTCAATGATTTTACTATGAGCCTATGTTCTGTTATAACCCAGAACATAAAAGCATTAGCAATAAAATATCCTTTTAGTAACAGCATATGTACAAGTAAAATGAAAAGAAAAGAATGCATGTTTACTGCTTAGGTTATGACTCTGACAGCATCTTGAGCTGGAAAATGTTGAGATTCATCTTTTCTAGAAAGGGAAGGACAGTCCCAGCTTACAGAGGTGACTACACACAGGCCAGAACCAACTGAGTCAGGGACTGTAACAAGAGGAGGAACCCTCACTCCTGCAGTATCCAATCTTGAGGTGCTGCACTGGTGATGCCCACAGCTGCTGGAATACCACACAACAATGCACAAAGGATCATGGTAAATCTTTTTAAAAAACCCATATCCAAAATGCTGCTCTAAATTTGGTCACTGAGCATTTTTGATATAAAAGATACTTTCTATGCCTCTAACGCAGCACCTTGAGAGAACCACCACTCAATAAAATACACATGTATAAATAAATAAAGCATCATTAGCCCCTCTCCAAGCACAATCCCTGTTTCCAATGATGTGTATAAGGCCATATTGTTTCTGAAACTCCTTTTTT
>WAAG01064851.1:5782-17618 GCA_013390105.1 Tichodroma muraria | reverse complement strand
TTCTTGGATTTATAATCTGACACGCTGTATGCACATGTGTTTGTCACAAAACTGTGTGAGGTGCCCACCACCCAACCATGCATTGTCCAACAGATGTTAAAGCCATCAAGTATGTTTGCTTCCAGTTCCAAAGGAAAACATTCTCTATTTTGGGACCTGGGATTTTTTTTAAACTGATCTAAACAAACAAATAAAAATAGTCCTGGAGAGTGGGGGCTTACGCGATCATAAGAAACTGTGTGAATGAGGATCTAAGGCCTGTTCCCTGACCCATAAACTGGGTTAGTAATCAGTGGTTCCTGCAGTTTGTTATTGTCATCACAAAACCTGAGGTTAGGCTGCGGACTATTTAAAAATCACGTGCACTAGCAATACGGGGTATCTAAACATACACTTACTGCAGTGACAAAGCATTAATTGCTCCTTATGACAATGCCTGAGAGGCTCAGTCACAGCAGAGGTCATGTTATGTGAGGTACTGTAGGAGCACAGGAAGGACAGTGCTTTCTCCAAGGTGGGTACAGCTGAAGACCCCAAATCTATTGTGAATCTGTGTGGTGGGACGGTGCACAAGTGCGGTGCTTTGCTGCAGGACTAGGACCTACTGTGTGTGGACAAAGGGATACTGTCCTTGATTTTTTTATACATATGTGTGCTTCATTTGTAAGAGGAGAGAGGGTAAAACCTGCCTTATGGGTTGGCATAAGCTGAACTGAATAGAAAGAAAGGCTATTTCTAGCACCAGACAGGTTCCTGTTACCGCATTGTAAGTCTCTTAACTTCAAATCAACAAATTCTGTGTTTCAGTAATAAGAAACAGAATTAACAAGCAAAAAATAAAAAAATGTCAGCTTCCTGATTGAGAAATCCCACTGTGCCAGGAAGGACAAATAGTGAAATGTTTCATCTGAGTGTAGAAAAAGAGAGAAGTAAGCCTAGGACTCTAATAATTTTGCGTATTTGTAGTTGTTGCAGGTAATTAGGCTTTGCCTTGGTTGCCTGGTCAAGGCAGACCCAAAACTATTTGTAGGATTAGGTTTGCTGACTTTTCTTCAACAAATTATTACCTTGTAAGTGATATGACAGCAGTGAATCCTCCAAGAGCAATGAACCCCTCTGTACCCGTGGGCACAGGAGATGAGTCAGGGCACTGTCAGACTCGCTCATGGCAGGTGAGGAACTGCACAAAGTAGCCATGTAGGTGGAAGTAAAATGCAGGATAAAACAGTATCACAGTCACTGCTACACCAAAGATATTTATATTGCTTTATAAATACTCAAAAAAGTTTTGGAACTACCTGTGGAATTAATAAAAACTCAGCTAAGAATCCCTAGAAACAACTTTATATGTCTTGATCTCACTCCCAAAAAAGCCAGCGGTATTTGAATGTTTAGTTCCTCAGGTTTTAAGTACGAAAGGAAAAAGCCCCTAAAATATCTTCATAGGTAGCCTCTATAAAAGAACAAGATTCAAAAGCATTCCTTCAGGAGATCAAGGACGGTCCAGCCTTTGAAGCCTGGAGGATTGGGAAATTTAAAGATCTTTGTGGCAATCATATTGTACCATTAGAAATCTACCATTTGGAATTGTAAAGCGTTTAAAAGGAATGATTCCAAATTCCACAGCTGTCTGGTGAATGACAACTTGATGTGGCCTGGGGGGGAGGAAGAAGGTCATTGTTGGGAAAACATTTAAAATGAACATTTTCTGAACAGATGCTTTAGATAATACTTTGATAAATGAGGTTTAAAACAAATAAAATATTCCAGGTGACTTCCTAGGAAGAAGAGATTAGTAAAACAAACAAACAAAACTCAGAATGCAAAGGCAAGAAATAGTATATGGCTTGTACTTAGCAAATAATAGAGGACTGTTCAAAATAAAATGCACAATAAACAGAGTCTGAACCAGCAAAATGAGACAATTCTGCTGTCTATAGGAGGTGATATATTTTTTTCATGCACTGCAGTTTTGCCAAGGAAGAAAGACTCTGGAAGGCTCTGTTCATTTTGATACACTAAAATATTTGAGAATCCCTTTTTATTGCCTTTTTTTCCCAAACCATTCAAGCAGCTCAGTTGCTTGATCAAAATACAAAAGCATTGCATGTGCCTAGCAAGTGGATAATGAAAGTGATCCCCTCAGTTTAGTATCTTTGTCAGCAGAGCATAGTGAGAAAAGTAAACAAACAGCATCACTGATGACAAACTGATTTATGGAATTGTTTGTTATAATTTTCAGCATAATCATGACTAAAGGTCCCAATCCTGTGGCTGTTAAGAATATTGTAGGGACGGCTGCTAGCTGTGCGCCCTTAGTACTCATCAAAAGCTCCTTGTGGATGCAGTTTGGAATAGGGTCTGCTGAGAATATTTTTAAAGGAAGATTTTTTCATCTCCCTTTTAACAGAATCCATTTGAAACATCTTATAATCCTGGTTTCTTCTGGCAAATATTTTATAGGTAAAACCAAATCAGTATATATAATTTGGGAGAAAATTTAAAAGCAGAAAATTTGCTCCCAAATTCAGAATAACCTTTTAATTTTATCCTCTTTGATCCTTTGGTAATTTTTGTGCTTCTCCTACAGAAAAGCAATTTTGCTAATCACCTTTGTGCCAATCCCTGCATTCCTGACAATAGCGTGAACAGCTTCCATCAAAGTCTTTGATGTGGGAAAGACACACACACACACACATATAATCTGAAAACAATTCAGCTCCTTGGTTCTCAATGGTGAGCACTCTGCTTTAATAGAGTGCAAGTTCTGTGGAGGTTTCTAATCCTTTCTGCCAAACAGAAGAGACACAGTCAGGTAGCACACCTTATTCAGAAGTTAAAATAACATGTTACTTGCTCTTAGAGAAAATCAAAACAACTCAAGATCAAAAACAGATTCCGCCAACCCTAACGGGATAGACTTTCTACTCAGATAACTCTTGATCTAAGTGTGTAACAAGTAACCTGCTTTAATCCCTCAAAGCGATGGTGTTACAGATAAGTACTGTAGTAGCAGAGGAGGTGTCTTAAGTTTCAGAAATACACAAAAGCATTGGTTGGAAGGAAAAACAAAACAAAGAGCTGTCCCCATGAATGTGTCTTTAGCTGGAAAGGTGTATTTGAGGGCACCGCAAATAATAAACCCCCTTGAAGACAGAAAAAAAATGACAGGCAGGTATTCAAATGGTGTTTCTCCAAGCTGGACTTTATTAACTTATGCTGTTAAGGCTTTGCAGACATAAGCCCCCTTTTTAGTTTACAAACCCTGCAAGCCATGATATTGGAACGGTCTGCTACTTCAGCACAGAACCCTACCTGCTTTTCTAGAGGTTCAGAGTGGTCATGAGCCATGAAAAGGACTGGGACCTTTTTAAGATTTGGGAAAGATACATTATTATGCTTACACTGCACTGAGCACCTGCTTGAGTCCTTTATTAGAGTGTGAACAATGCAGTGGAAATAATCGCGCTACACATACAGTTTTAGGAATGGTTCAGAACCTTCCTTGGTTCTTGCTTCTGCAGACACCTACATAAGCACTTACTTCGACACTATTGCAAAGACTAAGGCCATGGGGTTCTTAGTCTGCAATGCACAGCTCTGGCAGCTCTGCAACAGGCAGTATCCAAAACCAAGCCTGAGAAAGTGTGTGCAAGGGTATGCAGCCGCCGGTGTATTTCTCTTTAAAAAGAACCCAGAGAAAGTAATGGGTGATATCTACATTTTGGATGAAAAATAACTGTTGTTACTATGTTGTAAGACAACTATCCATACTTGAAAACAATGCCACATTTAAGAGCAATATATCATAATTTTTTTCTTCATACTGCTCTGTGTCCCCTGCTTGGAGCATAGTTGCCCTTATCCAAGATTACTGGGTGTAAACATCCTTCATCTTAACCAAATATTTCACAGTTGTTTATACCTTGGGTTACAAATTGGAGGGCACTAAGGCTCCCCTTCTTCTTGGACCTGGTATCCCAGAGGGTCATATTGCATGTGCTACTTTGCACCCAGGCTCCTTGTGGTCTGCACCAAGTAGTTTTCCTTGGTAAAGCAGCACAGCCAGAGGCTGAAGACTGTCCACTGGAATTCAGGTGCCACACAGTGCAGGGGGACATGCACTACGCACATGCTGCCTCTGCAGAGTAAGAGAGCCCAAGACTAGAAGAGACCCCTTGGACTGTCTTGGTCTGATATCCTGAGACAGGACTCTCCAGGTCAATTCCTGGTTAAGTTTCAGCAGTTGTGGTAAGACTGTCTCTCTCTCTCTCTGTCTCTAAGGAAAAAAAGCCAAAACCAAACCCAAATGGCATTTTTTTATAAATCCAGTAATGGTGAATCTACCATAAATCTTGGTAAGCTGTTTCAACAGTTGATTTTATTCACTATAAAGGCACACTTCATTCATGAATTTGTTTCCCATCACCTTCTGCCAAGAGATCTTATCTTTTTGTCTGTTAAAAGGAAGAACCAGATTTTTCTTCCTGTTTCAGTACTCATAAGGTATGATCACCTCACAACTTAACCTTCTCTTTAGAAAGCTAAATAGATTGAGCTCTTTGGGTCGTAATACAAAAGATGTTTGACAGTCCTGTAATCATTCTTTACTACTCTTCTTTGAAACCTCTGTAGTTTTTAAACATCCTTCTTGAAGTGTTGTCTGGACAAATTATTTCCCAAACAGTCACTACAGAGTCAAAACCAGAGGTAAAAGAACTCCCAACTCTTGTTTTTTTCCCAGGACAGCACTAGCCCTTTGGTCACAGCACTGCAGAAGGAGCTCACGTTCAGCTGATTATTCATCTTAATGAAGTCTTTACGGAATTGCAGCTTTGCAGGATAGAGTTACATCCTTTCAGTGTGACCTACATTCTTTGTTCCTAGATGTGAGACTTCACATTTGCCTTGATTGAAATACATATGCTGTGATTATGCCTAAACTTAACTTAGGGCTATGCAGCCACAAGCATCCTTTGCCTCTTGCCCCATGTTTTGTGCCTCCTACAAAGCTTTGCTAAGAAGGATTTCAGACTTTTTTCAGATTGTTAGTAAAAATATTAAATAGTTTAGGGTGCATAAGCAGTCTTTGTGGGATCCTACTAGAGAAAGACCAACTTGACAATGTCTTTACAATAGCAATTTAAGACAGAGAAGTTGCTCAGCTTTTAATAATTTTAATGTTTCAGACAATATTGTAGTCTGTTACAAAAATAATCAAGTTTCATATAATCAGAAAGATATGAAATTGACAGAAAACTGCATTCACAAGGAGATTCCATAATCTTAAGCAAAATTTGTTGTATCACCTCCCTTTCAGCTGCATACTTAAGTCCTGTACTAGATGTGCTATTATTTCACCTGAATCGAAACTCAGGTTGAGAAATTTTTAATTACTTCAGACATCACTCCTCAAAAATGCTGATAAAAAACTGCTGCCTTCTGAAACATCCCTGACTTCCATGGTATATTAAAATTCAGTGTAAGTGGACAAGAGAAATCCTTATCCGGCAGTTTTGAACCTCTAAAATACGAGGCTTCCAGACCTGGTGATTTATTCATAGGAGTATTTGGGAGCTTGAGATTAGACAGATAAGATGACCTTCTGGAATAGGATGCAAATACTGTCAAATCATCTGTATGCTATGGTAACCTCATTATATGCTGAAATTTACTATCCTACTCCACCCTGCAAAATGAGATGTAGATTGTGGTGGCTAAGTGATATCTGTTCAAAGCATTCTAGGCAGATGATGAACTTCTTATAATTTATCTATTTTTTTTATTCTGAGGGAGAAATTTCCCCAGCATTTCAGGCTTCTGTAGAGTGGAAAGGACTGTAAGAAAGAATAACACAACACTAGACTCATATTTTCCTGCTCCACTGTCTGTGGAGAGCTACTTTGCCATTTTGGACCAGAATCCTTCTGCGTTGTCAGTACTCCAGGCTCCTGTGGATGGCAACAATGACTCAGTTATTATGAACTGTTCTTTGGAGGTGGTGTGCTTGTGAATGTGTACACACGTGTGAACTGTAAGCACTTTTCAGACCCCACTCTGTGGAACTCTGGAGGGGAGAACAGACTGCAAAGAACGGTGCTAGCGACAAGCCAACCCTAAATTCATTGAAGCGAGGCCTGCTCTTACGTGGGGAAAACTCTTTCTTTCACGTGTCACAGGAATCTGGGAGTGTTGAAAACTGCTGTACAGCACCAGATGACCCCTGCTGTCACTTCGTGGGTGACAGGCGCTCCTGACCCTGGTCAAGGATAATTAACGAGCATTAATCACCTTGCTGTTCACCTTCCTTTGCAAGGGTGCAGTACCTAGCTGGTGTTGCTCCAGATGGTGAGGCAGATGTTCTGGTTACCTGGGATCACCATTCCCACCATTAACCGTTCACGTTATTAATGCATAGTCGGATCAGGTGACATTGGTAATCCCAGATCGGAAGATACAGACCCGTGAGCCGGTCGTGGCATGGCGAGGGGGTGTGGGGGAGGGCAAGTGGTACAGAGGCAGTCCCGGCGGCTCCCGTTAATGAATTAATCCGCTAACGAGGGTGGCTCGGCGGCCCGTGCCCCCTCCGGTCCCGGCAGCCGCCTCCTCCCCCGGAGGGGGCAGTGACAGGCAGCGGCTCCTGCCCCATGTGACTGGGGAGCGGCTGCCCCGTCCATGGCTTGGCCTCCCCCGGGCAGCAGCAGCTCCGGCTCCCGGGGAGGAGGGGCGGGAGCTGCTGCTCCATGGGGAGGAAGGGCAGCCCCCGATCCCCCCAGGCGGAGGGGGGATCCCGGGCCGCCTCCCCCCCCTCCCCGCTCTGGGCCTTACCTGAGGAGCTGCTGCTCCTCATCTGCTCCTACTTGGACGCGCAGGCCTTGGGCCGCCTGGCCCAGGTCTGCCGCCGCCTGCGCTTCCTCAGCAGCCGCGATGTTCTCTGGAGACGCATAGCCCGCGGCTGCCTCAACTCCGGCTTCACCCAGCTCGGCACTGACCTGTAAGCGCGGCCTTCCCGGTGGAAGGGCGGGGGGCGGCGGCCGCGNAGGCCGGGGATGCCGCGGCCCAGCCGGTTGCCAGGGCCGCGCTGCGCTCCTGGCGTGGCCGCCGCTGGGCCGCGAGGGGCGGGGGACGCGGGGCCATTCCCGAAGCGCTGTTGCGCCGCCCTTTTCCTACGCCAGGAGGGGCGGCGAGGGCACAGGAAGGGCCCCCGTGGGAGGGAGCGGCCGATGGCGCACCCCGGGGTGGCGGGGCCCAGCTCCGGCGCTGCCCAGAGGGGTGGGGGAGGCGCGTCTTGTCCCCGCGAGGGAGCGGGCGAGGATGGCGGGGCTGTGCGGGCTGGGCTGTCTCAGTGTCAGGCCCAGCGGGAGTGCTGGAGCGTGAGACCCTCTCCACATGTGGAGAGCTGTGTCCAGTTCTGACCTCCTCAATACGAGACAAGGAGCTGTAGGTGAAGGTCCAGCGGAGGCCACGAAGAATGATAAGGGGTCTGGAACATCTTCCCTGTGAGGAGAGACTGTGGGAGCCAGACCTATTCAGTCTAGAGATGACTGAGAAGGACCTCATGAATGCATATAAGTATCTCAAAGGCAGGTGCCAGCAACAGGATGAGTACCAATGTCCATAAAGTAAAACAAACGAAGTTTCACCTTAGCATGAGGAAGAACTTTATGCTGAGGGTGGCAAAGCACTGGAAAGGCTGCCGAGGGAGGGCATGAAGGCTCCCTCTGGAGACATTCGACACTCACCTGGGCTCATGGCTGTGTAACCTGCTCTAGGTCACCCTGCCTTGGCAGGCAGGTTGGACTATAGGTCCAATTATATCCAGAGGCTCTAGTAATTCTGTGATTTTGTGATCTTCTCGGTCCCCAGACCCCTCCAAACACTGAGGCTTGGGGGCTTCAGGCTAGGGGAGGTTGGAGCACAAGGAGATGGACAGAGCTGCTGTGTGCAGCTGGGGTGGATCCTGTATGCCCACATGCCCTCCACACTTCTGAGCAGTGATCCCTACTATGGTCTTGAAAACACCTCAGAAAAGAAGCTGCAAGGGAGCAAGGCCTGGGACGGAATCCTAGGAAAAGGCTGCAGAGTGGGCTTAGTGCATTCTTAGGTGAAAGCTTTTGTGGGCCCCCAGGAACACATGTGTCTTAGGTTCTCACAGAGCAGCTTGCTGGTATAAATGGTGATGGCTGGCACAGAGAAAGTGACTCCTGAATTTTTCATGGCTTCTGGGTTTTAAAGTTTTGTAAGTAGGAATTGTTTGAGTTTTTTCCCTGGGGTCTTTATTTTTCCCCCAATTCAACAGCACAATGTAGGTTAGGAATAGGGTCAAGCCCTCTAGGCTTTGCAGTGTGTATGACACCCACATCTTTCTAGATGAAGTGCCTTTGGGGCTTGGGCCTTGGCAGTGGTTGGTGAGGATCCAGAGTTTGCCTTTCCTCTCTCAAATTTGTCTGTGTACCAAATGCCACTTGGAGGCAACTCCACAGAGTGGGCTTTCCTTCCTCATTTAAGGATCCCAAGAGAAATTTGTGTTTTTAGGATCTACGAATCCTTATGTATGGCTTCTCTTTAGCTGCCAGCATGGATCTTGTTTGTCATTCAGTGACTCAGTATTGTTTCCATAAACACTGTGGTGACGTGACTCAAAAGAAGGGATGGCAGGTTTTGACCCCTATTTTGTGGTCTGATGTTGCTGTCTCACCAATGCATAGACTTTAGAGAAACAATTATGGCTTCTGCTGGCAGGAGCAGAAATTTGGTGGTCCTGAAAATCCTTATGTTGTGTTTTCGGTCCAGCACTTCAACCTGGTGTTTGTACTCGGTACTTGGTGTTTACAGGTTGGAAGTTAAGCACAGTTCTCTTGAAGTCAGCAGGAATAAGCTCTGTGGAACGGCTGTGTGTTGGACTCTTGTCTACTGTGATATATGATTTTGTCCCCTGAGGAAATGAAGTTCTGTATTTTTCATTAAGAATAAGGTGATACTCTGCTCCTTCAGTTGCAGGAGGGATCAGGTGTACTGCAGAGCAGGTGCAGTGTGTGTAAGGACCACCACTTCCCCCTGAGGAGGAATGCAGGTCTATAAACAGCTACAGAAGAGATTTGCTAGGTCAGAGGGTTTCAGAGAAGGGAAGGCTGCTTGAGTATCATGAACTCACAGGGATTTCAGTGCTGTTAGATTTGCTATGAACAGGGAGTTTTTTTTAGTAATTCTAGGATATACTTTTGTGCTATGTCCTATTTTCAAGTTTTCCTCAAACAACTCCAGTGCTGAGAGCTGCTTTTAACATTGGTGAGCACTTCCTTGGTCCTGGGGAGTTCAGTCATGGGTAACACACCAAGTTACATTACAAGTGGTTGTGAAGAAACCCTGAGATATATCTCGAGGATGATTTCTTTAATTACTTTTAACTTCATAGAAGGCTCAGACAGTCTCTAGTTCCTTGAAATAGCATACCGAATTCTATGGAGAATACCTGAAAAACAAACGCTTGTTTTGCCTGGGTGGAGATCCAGCATCTGGGGGCAGTTGCAGAAATTTTACTCCAGTAGGCTAGATGGTTTGGCAACAGATAAAAGGCAAGGGCATATTGCAGAACCAGGAGGTCTGGATATCTGAATATCTGCAGAAGAACCAGTATGGCTGCATGTGTTGAGTTGTACAGCTGTAAAATTTGTACTTAGCTGAGGAAGAGTTTAATAGTCTCTCTGGTAGCTCAAGGGTTTTAATTAGCCACGTCTCTTCTGCAGAACTCGCTCTTCATGCGTGTCTCCAAGATCAAGAACAATCTCCCAGATTGCTGCTCTTGCAATTGAGGGAGTAAGATTTGCAGAGAGATACTGTATATATTTTATTTGAGTAATCAGTACAAGTTGGGGAGGGAGTTTAGGCAAGCTTCTGGGCACGCTGTCCTTAATAGCAATTCTAAGTAGGAACCTGGTAAATTGCTCATTGAAGGTTAAATTTGAGCTGAGTAGGTATTTAAGCTAAAATATTACTGTGTAAATAGAATGGTGATGAAGATGATGGATAGCTGGACCTTCTTGATAACTGTGCTTTCTTAGTGATATGAATAGCTCAAGCTTGGCTTTGATTCACTCAGGAGCTGAAGCTTCTATTGCATTTTCTGGCTAATGTTGCATGAGGTGAACACTAGTTTTTACTTTTGAGAGGTTGTTGTGCAATACTGTGTGCAACTGAGAAAGCAAAGGCTAGAACTGTATATGGTTAATGTACTTAATGAAATAACATGCATGGTTCTCACATTAGATCTTCAACTGATGGTCCCTGGGAGGCTGGCATAAGTTAAAAACTAGTCTAGGGAGTATTTACAGTTTAAAACAAAAATCCATCTCAGAATAGTTTGATCATTTCTGCTGTTAAGTGGCTTTTGATAAGCCATCTGTTAATGCTTTGTAAATAGCAATAAATTTGAGCCTAAAGGAGATAGCTGTGAAACTTAACCCCTGCCCCCACTTTCCCATTTTTAAAAAGGTGATTAACTTGAAAATGACACTATTTCTTTAAAATGCTGTTTCTGTTGGGTATATCTTCAGATAATTTTAACAAGGATCAGAAGGAACAAGCTTTATCTTGTATGTGAAAAAAACTGTTTGCACAGTCAGCTTGTGTATAAAACTTTTTTCTGCCAAAATAGGGAAGAGGTAGGATTGATAAGAAACTGGTTGCAAACCCCTAGCTGTTAGCATCATGGAGAAGAAAATAGTAGTATATGTAAAAAAAGAATTGATTTTATCTAATTTTTAAAATTGTCATCCTGACTACATACTTTTAAAAATTGCCAGCTGTGGTTATCTCTGGACACATGCTTGCACTAAAAGATATTAAATTAAGTTGCTAATGATGTCAAAGGAAGATGTGGACTTAAGCCCAGACACTAGCTGTTATGCTGAAAGGCATATTTGCAACATTGACCATATCTCATATTTTCCCTTTCTGGTAGATTCAGCCAAATGGGAGTCACAGATGTAAGCCAAGTTAAGTATTTAAGGCATAGATTCAATTGTGCACTTGCAGGAGAAGAAAGAAGTTTGCTTTGAGGGGTGTATCTGTACACTTCGTTCCTTTTGCAGAGGGGAATCACTAGGTTCACATCCACCTGAGTCACTGTATGTTAGGGATGGTAGGGGCTGACCTGGAAGAGTTCTTAAAGGACATTCTCAGAGTTAAAAATTCAGCGTTTCTTCGTTGAATCAGCAGTAACTAAATGTTCAATAGAATATTGAGTCACTATTATGAAGTACAGAGTGGCTTTAGATGGATGTGCTTCTTGGCATCTGAACCGTGAGTCTCCCCAAATCAGGCTGTCACTTTTTCTGTATGGACAAGTTAATTTTATGTGTAGACCTGTACTGCTGCAAGACCTTGTCGTGAGGATGGTAAAAAGAGATCCCTATGCTAAGATTTTTGCTTTACTCAGTCATGGGAGCAGCTGAAGTAAAAGTTGAGCTGCGTCTTCACAATGTAAGGTGAAAGGAGAATTTTTTGTTTCAAAAATGCATGGCAGCCTATCACAGAAAAGTTATGGCTTAACAACACTTTCTGCAGCTAAACTGGAGCTGAATAGTAACACAAAGCCTTTGGGGGTTTTGGTGATATAGTGATATTACAGTTGTGTCCTGTAGTCTGTGTCTGTTTTGCCAGCTGTTGTACAGGCCCAGCAAGAGCAGTCTCTGCCCTGATGAGCTTGCTGCCTAAATAGCCAGGGTAAACAAGGGTTGAAGGGGAAGGAGAGGCAGGGAGATGTCAACCAAGCTGCCCTCTGTGCAGCAGGTCAGTGTCAGAGCCAGGAATAGCAGAGGGTGCTTTAAGCCTTTAT
>WAAG01064850.1:241-23960 GCA_013390105.1 Tichodroma muraria | reverse complement strand
CTTGTGAGAAGCTGCCTGTGTGTACTTTGAGCAAGACAGCGTACAAACACTGGGCAAGCACCAAGGATGACAGAGTACAGTCTGAGCCCTTGTTAGCTAGACAGAACAATAGGACAACTAGCATTTCCCCAGGTTAACATCATGAAGGTTAACCTCTTAATTCTTTAACTATTTTCTTTGCTTGTTTGAAACAATAGATTATGTCCCTATGACAAAAATCTGACATAGCTGCACTTCTGGCAAGCTGCCAAGGATTAGCTTGACACCTGTGTGGTATGCCCAGGAGTAATTCAAGTTTTACTACACAGTGACTATGGCCCAGACTATCATCTTACACCTGTTTTACATTAGGTTGTTTCCACTGCCTTCACTGCTGTCTCACCAGCTGTAATTTTTTGACTAAAGAGAAGTCTGTGCTATATAATTATCAAAGGACATTCTTGCATTTCTAGTTCAAACAAGATCAAAATGTATATCCTTACATTACAGTGTTTTCCTGTGCATTATTTTTTCATCCTTAGTATGTTTTTTCTGTACTTTATATTCCATTTTTTCAGATATGGTCCTGCGTCATTTTATCATTTATATTTCTGTCCATCTTTTCTGGGGAGAAGACTACAATGATTAGGTAGAATATGGTTTCTCTGATATTTTAGCACCAACCCCACTTTTTAAGTTTTGAACAAGTAGAAAATTGCTCAGAAAAAAAAAGGCATAATCCAAATGAAAAAATGTACATGTTTTTATTGGGTTAGCATATATTGAATCTTTTTACAGAAAACTGGGAAAAGTCTGAAGTGCAACTGGAGGGCTTGAATATATGCTATAGATAAAAAATTGCTTCTATTTATTAAAGAAAAGGTAATCCCATGAAACAAAAATATTTTTTTTTTCTGATATGTAGAATTTGTCAGCATGCTACATGGAATTCTTGCACTTATGCCAGTACTTTCAACACATTCCAGGCAGGACTGTAATCCGGTTCTACATGGTGACTACAAAAACGTCTGCCCTGAAGGTGTCACGCCAGTGACAATCCAACATCTGCTGTTAAAAGGGACTTTTTATATCACTGTGATCTAACCAGTTCAAACCAGCCTATATCTTCCCCAGTGTTCTCCTCCCCCCCAAAAAAGACAGAAAATTAGTTTTGGGGAAGAGTGGGCTGTCCGGTGAGCCACACTTTTCCCTGTACATGGAACAAAACAGAGCCAAGGAGCTGTCTCTGTCAGCAACCAGACCGTGAACAATGAATCACAAACTGGAATCCCTCTCTGTTTCAGCCGCTCTTCTGTATTCAAAATGCCACAAATTTCAAGTAAATTACTTTAGCTACCTGGAGGTGTATTAATGACTAAAGGGCCACCATCAACCAGCTGTCTCCTTTTCTTTTGCTTTTGTCAATTGCAAAGTCATCTTGAAAGTATAAAGCACTCACAAATTCCCTACCATTTTTGTTCTTTTGCTGCCTGGCCCATATTCTTCAAATTACCGTCTCTAATGCATAGCATAATCTCCTTCAGTTACTTCCTTCTTTGACTATAACATGATCCATCACGATGTCAACCACATAACAACTTGCCACTGAATTGTGCAAAGGCTGCTGACTCTACTGCAGAAAGCTGTAGTGCCACTGCAGAGGCTGACCTTAAAAACCTGAACCACTGTCCCCATAAATTCAGTAAACACTTACTCACAGATTTCAAAGTGATATTCAAGCACCACTCTGCCAAAAAGCAACGTGGGGAAGGAGGGTAATGGTAAACCTCACAGAATGAGTACCTGCCAACTTTACTGACTAGCTGGAACTGTCTGGAAAAGTACTCCAATATTTATTTGCTATTTATTAAAGTTAATATCTAGCACAGAGAGTCCATGTCTGACCTTGGGAAGCAATAAGGATGATGTCTTTCTTGTGTGAACTCATTCTCTGTGTGAGGGTTTGTTTTGTTTTATTCCAACACAGAAGTATTAATAAAGTTATGAGTAGCCCCTCCCAGCAGGAATTTTCACAAGTAATATCTGGGGCAGGGATCAGACAGGGGGGCAAATCACCTCCACACTCGGTGTGGGTCTGCCGTCTTCTGATGTGAGCAGTCCTGTCATTTCTCAAGCAGGTGCAGGTCATAGTAATCTCAAACAAACTGCTCCAACCGTACCAACAAACTAGATTCCAGCTCAAGGCCAGCAGCCTGGCAAAAGGCCACAGTTGATACATACATAGTCATATACGTACGTGGATGCTTTCCTCCATAATGCTTATTGTGGAGCATAGCTGTTGCATAAACTTTTAATAGCAGGGCAGGGATTTACTTCCCCCTCTGGTCTGCGGCACACTTTTCTGCTGTTCTGTGATGTACTTAGACTAATCATTTCTTAGTCGTCTAGATGCAGACCTTTAAAAACACTAGGAGCTCTCAGTCCCCCTTTTCAATTGCAAACGATTCATTTTTGGTGAAGTGTGGCCTCCTTATTCTTCTGCCAGCCGTTGTGTTTGTGAAAGGACCGTCTCAAATTTCTTGTGTGGGAGCAGCTGTTGCTGGACCAAGGCAGCCTTTTCAGAGCCCTGCCGCAGCCGCTTTTCACTTCTCCTCCTCCTCCTCCTCTCCTTCCTCCCTCCTTTTGTCTCCCGCAAAGCAAGAGCCCCTCTGACCCCTCGCCTCCCTCTAGCCTCCCTCCTTTGTCGGCCGTTGCAGACAAGTTCCACCCTAAATCAAGCATTGTCTCCATCTCCAGAAGCCAGCACGTGCCCACATCCCCCTAATCTTTTAATTTCCCCCCAGGAAAAGGCAGCTGTTAGCGATACACGCAACGCACAGCTGTCAGCTGGGGCCTGCCGCCTGCCTGCGCAGAACAATGAGGAAGGCAGCGCCGTGGCCGAGGAGAAGTAATATCTACATATATGTGCCTTTGGCAACAGTTGGCAGCACGTGCTCTGAAATGCGGCATTGTCAGAAAACCCACCCCTGCCTTCCCCCACCACTGCTCCGCACACGTATGAGCTTGAACTTTGGCTGATTTCAGAACAAAACGCCCGGCTTCAAAGGGCAGGACTCCCTGGATAGCTGCATTATACCTTCGCTGCTGAAACAATCCCCTGCAAAATTACAGGGTATGAAAAGGACAGGCCTCCAGTAGCCTGGCACGTGGTTCACCCATTCTCCTCTTTTACACACCAGTCGTTTGAGAGTTTTGTCCTGGGGAGAGAGCAGCGTAAACAATCTGGAGGGGCAGAAAAGACCTATACATCATGATTTTACCTTTTTTCCCTGGGTGGTGAGGGAGGCCTACGTTTCTACGTAAAGCAGGGACGTGCGTGCATGAAGTGTGTTAAAGTGTTTATGGCTGAACTGGTCACCTCGCCACCTTAATGTGCAAGGGACATTCACTTCAGATCAAGATGAAGAAAAAGGTGGTGCTTTAACAACATAAAAAGGCAAGGCATAATTGCATCTGCACAAACATAAGCACAGTTGCATGCCAAATTTCTGCCTGCAATGACAGCAAATATGCACACAAATGATAAATTGCACACTGCAATCATTTGCCAGTGCAGTTGCCACAAGTGAGATCACAAACATAGCATTTACAAATCCCAATTGGTCCTGTAAATATGATTGCCTCTTCCCATGTATCATGGTGCATGTAACTTTACAAAAATCGTATCTCTGTGCTTCACAATAGTTGTTGACAAAACACAGAGTTTGTTAAGGAAATTCATTTTGCAAATGTATGTGTCGTGTAGAGTATATATAAAAACCTCAAACCCTTCAAACTGTGTCATTTTCTTTTCCTGTGTAGCTTGCTTTAAAGTATGCATGTATTTCTGCCACCAGCCTTCTGGCTAATCATTAAATGGGAATTTGATTGATTTGTACATGCGGTGGCTCCCAAAGGCTAAACATTCAAAAAGGAACTGTCTCATCTGTTCCTTTTGCAGAGAACTCTTGCATAGTTTCCTCTCTAAGCAAAGGAGCAAACAAGCTTCACTCCCAAACCTTTCATATCATAACGTTTTCGGAGTCAAGTGGACAATTCTGGGTTTACTTCACCACTCTCAGTCATTTCACATGATAAGGAATAACTTCTGTGTTACTGGTGCATATTCCCCAGCCTGCTCTGTACACACGTTTTTACTTGCTTTATCTTACCTGGCCTGTAATTTAAAGAACTTAAAAGATACACTATGCTAAGAAGATCATATGGCATATGGCACACCTGACCCATGCTTAGCACCTGCTGAGTGCACTGTGAGCGTCACAGGCTGTTTGATACAGCACTCCTGGCCAGAGGGCAAAAACATATCCATGCATTTGCATGCTGGACGGATGGTGATCTGACACAGTATCCTGACAGTTCCTCCAAGATTAGCAAATCTGTAGAAAGCAATGGGCTTAACCAACAAAGGATATGCCACATCGAAGAGACCTATAAATATACAGACACCTCAGGGATCCTAATAGCCTTGCCCTGGTGAACTGGGATCTTCAACAAATGCAAACGTGTTTTGAGTGGGGAATGTCAGCATTAATCATTGGGATGCAGTCAGGGTTTTCCTAAAGCACTCAGAGAAAGCACAAAGAGATATGTTTTGATACCATTTAGGCAAATATAAGTGCCATCCTGACTTACCCCTGTATAGAAACAATAAGGGCAGGAAGCAACATGCAAAAACAGATGTCTCAAAATAAAAATAGTAGACATCAAGCAGAAAGAGAATGCATGAAACTTTAATGCTTATAAGGGTTTAGCAAGCATGAGCCTGAAGGGTGCCTGCAAGATCCAACCTTTCATTCATTGCTGATTCTGCTGGCCCATGACTCACTTTCTCTATGTGCAAACTGGTCCATTAAGCCTGTATTTTTAGTGCAAAGTCCTGTGAGATTTATAGAGCAGGAATAGCATGCAGAAGTATCAGGAGATGCTACCACTAGGTAATTTGCATAGCAAACTCTGAATAGCAACAACAGCAGTCTTTGTCAAAGCAGCCCAGGTATCCAGCAAAGGCAGAAGACATTTTGCTGGTCTATGTGAGAGTTATAGCCTCTAACACTGGACAGCTGGACAAATACAAGGAATGAAACAGCCGAAAGGATTTGTCTCTCTTACACTGCCCAGGGAGAAAAATTTTTATCGTGCATGTGATTGGCAAGAGGACATTTGTTGCAGACAGGGTGGCAGAACCCGGGCAGTGTCCTCAGCAGTGGCTGGCAGGCTATAGAGGAGCTCTGCCTTGCATCAAGGGCAGAATGAGACCTTGTGCAGAGTTAATGCTAGCTGCAAGGCTATGGACATCAGTGGGGACATTGCAGGGTTTCTCTTTTCCAAGAATTCTCTAACACAGACTTTGGAATTGCCCAGTTTAAAAGATTTCCACTTTACTCTGTCCTGCCTCTCAACAGTATACCTTGATTAACTTATTTGAAATTAATTTGGCAGTAATCTTTCTGTCGTCACTTTAGAACATTATCAAACAAAAAATAGAGCTATTATCTTCTTTCATTTGTAGCTCTCTCTCCTGTTATTGGAATAAAAATTCTCTGTCTGGGAAGAGCTTTTGTCAGTCTGGAGCTGTCTTTATGTTCAAGGCTAGGAGAATCTTATGGTTGCGCAGGCCTGGGGATGTTGATGACTCTTCTAGGGGCATATGTTTTTCCTCATATCTGCAAACCTACCACTCACAGGAGAGGAAAACCTCACCCTCACGGGACAGGCTCTTCCTTTATTCACAGCACCACTGAGATTCACTGTCGGAGGTTTCTAACCAGGCCACAGAACAGATTCTGTCAGGATCTGCCCATGCATGGGGCTGGGATACAGGTGGGGTCCCCTGCCCGGTGCAGGGAGCCCAGCTGGGAGGTCGTCCTCCTGCCTTGCTGCTCCGTATGGTGAGTCTGTGGCGAATTGAGCCATGAGTGAGTGCTCCAGGCTCCAGTCTAGCCTCGAACTACCCTGGCTCCATCTGTCACCCTATCTGGGGCATCTTTGCTGCATGATTGGCACAGGGCTTGAAAAGGCAGCACAAGACAGGCCATGTGGCAACCCTGCCGATGGGGAGGGGGCGGCGGGGGAGCAGGATGAAATATTGTGACAGGACACTTCAAGCCCCAGCTAATCACAGCTGCTGAGGGCTGAAGAGTGCTATACATCCCCTCGTATCAGGCAGTGCATTCCTGGCAACATTATTAATTCAGAGGAGTCCCTTTAATTTGAAGCAGAGATTAAGACTTTCCCCGGTTGGCCTCACTGCGGCTGTAAAGGCAACAGGCAGGGCTATTGTAAGGCCATTAGGGGAGAACAATAGGACGCTGAAAGGGGGATGCGGGTGAATAGGGGAGCGAGGGCTGGCTTGTGCCAGAGGCCGGCTCGCCTCATTACGGGAGCGGCAGATGGAGCGTGGCCGGGTTGCTGGGCAGAGCCGGGGCTGGCAGCTGGCGGCGGCTCCCCCGCACCGCAGCGCAGCATCCCCGCCGCGCCCCGCCGCGGCCTGCGCTCAGCCGCGCACAGCAGGTGGATGGGGACCGCCGCCCTCAGCAGCAAATCCCAGCATTTAAAAAAATTAAAAGCGCTTCCCTGCTTTCGTTTCTGCCTCTTCCTGCTGCGTTTGCTCCGACATTCCCGAACTCTGCCGAACAGACACAAGGACGCGGTGGAAAGCACGCTCTCCTGTCCCGTTCATGGTCGTGCCAGACTATGCAGGCATTTCTTCCTTATCAACAGGGATAAGTGACAGCAGAAAACTGGTAGCTGTGCAGAAAGGAGATGGTGTTATGCATCTAGGTCATTAGACACAGTGAGGCGCTTCAGGTTCATCTAACCCCTCACTGGATTTTTAAAAGTGCCCATTCGCTTTACTGGCTTCAGAAGAAATTCCCTACCTTGATGTGCTTAAACTCATAGGCATGTCATATCTGAGAGCAGTGGAGGGGACACTGAAGTCCAGCCTTGCAGTCTACCAGGTGTTCGGCATGTGCCAACCCCCAGCACACCAACCTCTGCAGCTCCCTGACAGCCCCTGCTGCCAAGCCCACACAGCTCTCCCTCCAGCTGGGGAGCAAGGACAAAAGTCCTGCTAGAAAGAAGCCCTAGAAAACAGAGGCAATGGTTTGTTTTCTTTCTTAACTAAGTTGGTGAAAAAAATCACATTTTTCTTCCAGTTTTGCCATACTTCAACACCCAGAGCTTGTGAAGTAATGATTCTGGCAATCAGGGCTCCTGACTGGGGACCTGACGACTACCAGAAGAGACAACACTCTCCCCTCTCCCAAGATGTGGTCCAGGGGCAAGTGTATGGAGAAACCTGTTCAAATTTGACAGTCCCCTGACACTCTGGGGAAGGTCATCCAAAAGATGCTGCTGAAAATCACAACAAAAGTGATTTTATAAGGATTTGTTGTTTTATGTTTGGATCTCTCAAAGTTGTTTATAATGCTTTTGTGCAGTTCTAAGTTCTTCCCTCCACAGAGGAGAAACTCCCACAACCTGAGCTAAGCTTGATGGCTGAGCAGCCTGGCATGGTCCCAGGTGGGTGCAGGACACACAGACCAGGCACTCTGTCTTTAACAAACTGATGTCCCCTGGTCTTTATGATCTATGTTCCCTTCCAGTTCATGGCGATGTATGTAATTGTTGATTAAAGAGCAACTGCAATTTCTTCCACGGAAAAACAATTTTAGAAAACTGTGAAGAGTATTTTTAGTTACAGAGATAGAAACAAGGAGAAGGAGTCAGCACCCTCTTAGGAAGTCACTTTGTGCAGACCATCATCAGGCCCTCTTTGGACCACACACACTACACAAAATGCTCTTTGACAGCAGTGGGGTTAGTTATTAAAGTGACACCTGCAATGCAGCATGCAGAAAGAGGCCACAATATTGAAAGCAATACAGTGTAGGCATTCCACAGTCATCTTTTCCTTCTCTGCACCATCAGAGAGATGTGAGAGAACACTCATCTTAGTTTCTTCTATCTCACCTACATTTTTTATTCATTTGACACTATATGGCCTTCATTTCATCCAGGGTGACACTCTGTTTTCATAAAAAATGAATGTATCAGAAGTGATTATGAAAATTAATTTGATTCTTTTTATTTTTATCACTGCTGAGCTGTGGTCTTTATCTTGATTTCTTAATGGATCCAATGAAGGCTAATCCAATCCACACCACAGTGTTCACTCCCATGTAGCTGCAGCTGCTGGTAGGGGTTGCTAAGTGTGGCACAAGGTGTTTAGTGGCAAAAAGAGAGGGCAGGGACTGCTCTCTGCTTACACTGGTTTTGCCACATTGAAGAGACCACAGTTCACTGACAGGGTAAGCGGTGAACGCTGTCCTGAGTCTGAACTCAGACCCAGCCATGAAGTACATTTCTGAGTCAGATTAAAGACAGATATAGAGATGGTCAACTATAATTTTTCAGTTGCAAACACAACTGCGCTACACCCACAGAAACAGACAGTGAAAGGACCTAATGTTCAAATATAACCACCTGAGAATTGAGTCACATGATCTGCATGAATTTGTTGACAGTCATGGTACCTTCTCAAAGGAAAGACAAAAAATCTTTTCTAGATATTTAGGCAGAAGCAGATGACTATGTAACCCATCCTCAGGTATCACAGTAATTTAAAAAAAGCAGTGAACAATTGAACAAACAGGCAGATTTAGTTCCAGAAGCAGATGCAAAGTGGGAAAGCAAAGCTTTCATTTCTACATCTGCAAAGGTTTTTTCCTCTGCCAAGATCAGTGTTATTCGCCCATCTTAATTTTGAAATGTGCTGCTTATCATTTGCAAAGCCTGTCAGAAAATTGAGAGAAAAATAGGAGGAGCTATAAAAAGTCCTGCTCTGCAGCCAGGTGATGCCTAAACACAAGGACTACTATTTTCTGCATAAGGACAAAATTTGTGCAAAGAAGGATTTAGTTGTCAAAGGGCTGCAGAAAGCTAGATAGTTTAACAAGTGGAGAATCAGAAATTGTTGCAGTCTTTTTGCAGAAGACTTTTAAACTGCATATTTGCAACAATCCACTTTCTCGGTTTCAAGCACATTTGAGACAGTGCCCTGAAGGTCTTTCTATCTTTCTGTTGTGAAACCAGGATGTTTATTGCTGTTCATAATAACTCAGGGATTCAAACTATCACTGCCAGGAGCTGTAGGCTGCTTTAACTGGCCATTTAGTAACAGCCTTGTACCTACATTGCCCCATCTTACAGTTTCATGTCAACATTAATTCCCTGAATAGTGAAATTGGAGGGTCTGAAGAGCAAACATTTTGACTGCCACTGGAAACTCATGGGATATGAGAAATAGTGAAAAATAACCATCTGCCTCTGACACTGTGTTCCCAGCACAGGACTCTCTGTCCATCACTGTGGGTGAGCTCATGCTTCCAACGACAGCAGCTTTGCTCTCTGACCCACCATCAGATTCCCAAATGCCAGCAAACACAAGAGGCAAGGCAAAGTCAACACACACACTAGCAGTGTCAATAGAGAGCTTCTTTCTGAGGAGGAGGCATGGGCCACAGGGTTTTGCTGCTCTTTTGCTGGTGTATTTTAGCCTGTGAGCTCTTACAGAAGTGCTAGCTGCCAGGTGTGACAGTGCGTACACGCTGTGCAGCACCTCTCTGGAGAGCAAAGGGCAAAAATGCTGAAGAAAAAAGAGGTGAGACACATCTCACAGCTCTGCAGTCTCTTTAAAAACATGGACAAGGCGAGAACTGCATGTGGAGGTGTTTGTTCAAAAATGCACGCAGCCCACCTTAAAAACCCTGAGAAACGTTTAGGTCATTCTGTTATTCTCACAAACTGAAAATCTTAAATCAAGCATTTATGGTTTGAATCACAGAAACTAAGATATACAGAGAACTTATAACGAAAGTAGCCACAGTCCTTTGTGCCACTTAAGTGTTTCTATAGACAAATCCCTGTTTTCAACCTCCATTTGTGCACGAAAATGGTTTACACTTTTAGCTCTGGAAGCAGTGACTGCAAACAAAGTTATGCTTTTCACATATGCTCTTGTTTATGAGACATGGTGTTCACTTTTTTAAAATACAGTCCTAGGTCAGTGGACTGAAGGAGATCAGTCACTGCCAAGGGCTTTAAAATGTGTTTTGTCAATAAAGGTTACCTTGACCCAATGTGTCCTCTAACAAGGCAATAAGATCAACATAACTGTCCATCCTGTAATGCTTTTTCATGAGGCTGCTCAGGGTAAAATAAGGAGCAATTAATTTCTACCTGTGGTAAGTAGCCTGTAAAGCCAGAAAAACAATCTTTATTATGTAAAACCCCATTTGAGAGAGTGTTTACCATGTTCTTGTGTTTCAGCCTAATTACATGAGACTAAATGAGATACATTTATTCTGGCCCTAGTTTCCAAATGTCAGGCTGTGCTCCTACCATTTTTTTGGAGCAAAAGTCATAAATTCCTTCAATCCATTTCCAGTATGAGTAGATTACTCACCTTCAGGAAAAGAATTTCCTAAGAAACACTGCAGAAATAAAGCCATTTTCTAGAGGATAGCTATTTAGCAATCTGGACAAAAATGAGAAGTGGGTCCACAAGAACCTCACAAAGTTCAACTAGTCCATGTACTAGGTGCTGCACCTGGGTGAAGACACTCTTAGACATGAACACAGACTGGGAGAACAACCCATTGATAGCAGCCCTGCACAGCAGGACTTGGGGTTTATCATGGATGAAAAGCTGGACATGAGCCAACACTGTGAGGTCACAGCCCAGAAAGCCAAACGTGTCCTGGGCTGCACCTAAAGCAGTGTGGGCAGCACGGGAGGGAGGGGATTCTGCCCCTCTGCTGTGTCCTGGTGGGACCCCACCTGGAACCTGCATCCATCTCAACACAAGGAGGACTTGGACCTGTTAGGGTGGGTCCAAAGGATGCCACAAAGATGATCAGAGGGATGGAGCAGCTCTCCTACTAAGACAAGCTGAGGGTCTCTTCAGTCTGAAGAAAGAGAAGGCTTCAAGGAGACCTATCTATGGCCTTGCAGTACCTAAAGGGGGCTTATATAAAGGAAAAAGAGGGACTTTTTATAAGGCCAGATAGTGACAAGGCAAGGGGAAATGGTTTTAAACTTAAAAAGAGCAGGTTTAGATAAGCTATTAGTTTTTTACTCAGAGGGCAGTGAAGAGCAAGACCAGGTTGCCCAGAGAAACTGTGGATGCCCCATCCCTGGAAGTGTTCAAGGCCTGATTTCATTCAACCTGAATTCCAGGTTGAATGGGGCTCTGAGGAGCCTGGTCTAGCGATGAGCATCCCTACCCATAGCAGGGGGATTGGAACTAGAAGATTTTTAAGGTGCCTTCCAACACAAACCATTCAGTGTTTGTTCTATAATTCTAGACAATAGTTCCATTCTAGACAACTTGTTCTGTGCAAGGGCAATTCTACTCACACTTGGTCTGCAGGAAAATCTGTGGATCTCAGCAAGAAGTATCATGCATTTATTGTTCCATTCCACTCTGAGAACAGAGTCACCCATAATGCTAGTGCAATTTGCGTGTAACTGTACATTTGCAGAAAAAGTTTCCACACACAGTTCTGAAGAAATATTGCATGCATATTATATAATCCTGCATGCATATTTGTGCCTTTTTACAAAATGTGCACATACCTCCAGGTGACCTTTCAATAATCTCCATCTGTAAGTATGTGCATCTGTGGGTCCACAAAATCAGCTTGTGCACCTGCACTCTAGTCAACGTCACAGCAGAGCTAACGAAGATTCTTTGCAAAACCCATCTAGTGAAGGTGAAAAATTCATCTTGGTAAGGCCCTGAGAAGGTGATCACCTTCTGATCTGATTGATCACCTATTATGATTTTTTAGACAACACTGGATAAACCGAGTGTCAGGTTACAATTCACATCTCTATTTTTTCTGAGTATATTTGGTTAATTCAATGTCTGCATGAACATACTCAAGTGGGCAAGATTTTTGCCTGACCAAAGTTCCTTGAAAACAATTTTGTTTTCCTCCTTGGCTGCTATCCCCAAGCAGGGGTGAGCCATGGATGCCTGTTCTCTCCATTTGATAAGCCTTGGGTAGTCATGAGGACTGTGTCCAGACTTGTGCAGTTCAACAAGAACTTAGACAGACCTTCACAGTGGTCAGAGTGGGAGCTTTCATGGTTAATGCTGCAGAACTTCAAAGGCTGTTAGTGTAGCCACTGAGGGATTGACCTCCAAATTCACACTGAAAAACAGCCTCCAAACACATTGTAATCATGCAGCTTACACAGTAGGTTTCAGCACCTACTGCCCAATGCCAGGGTGCTGCACTGAGAAAGCTTTAATGAAGAAAACAAGGAGAGAGTTCTTTGTATTTTGAATTCCAGCTCTTGCAGTGTATTTTGTGCTTGAAAGTCAGCACTGGAAACAATTATTGGGCTGTGAATGATGATGGTCCTGCTGCCCCAGTGCCCTGAGCAACACACTGTCTGTGGCCATTACCACTGTAATTGCAGAGGGCTATTTTGCAATGCGTTACTAATCGAGTACCAGCTTCCTTGTGTGCTTGCAGAAAAGGAAACCAAGATTTGTTTTCTTCCTCTCATGATCATCAGCAGCATTGTTTTCACCGGGATCTTGAGGAAAGGGACAAACAACGATGTAAATTGTGCAATTTTCACAGTATTACTTCTGTTGTTTCCCTCAGCTGCCTGAAACCTCTTTTGCTCTAAGGAGAAAGCAACAACATAGGACAGTTTGTACATAAACAGGACTGTGCAGTGTTAGATGAGCAAAAGCCAAGCTGAATATCGTAACTAGATGCAGTCCTAGTCATCAGTTACTGTGGGAGGCAGAAAGCTGTTTTCTCTCTGCAAACATTGCTGCTGTTGGGGGTTTATTTATCAGCACTTCGTATCCATGAACAAGAAGCTGCTCATTGAAAGAACTGTTACTGTTTTCTAGCTATCATGATACTGCCCTAACTTATTCCCGTCTTCTATCCCCTTCCCGCCCTTTTTCCCCCACCCTGCCCGTCCCACCAGCACACCACTCTCATCTCTTGGACACAGCATTTTGCCTGGATAAAGTTTTGTCATTGACTCAGGGAGAGACTAAGATTTCACCAGAGTACAAGAGTAGAAGGGAATGGTATCATTCTCTCACACTGACAAGTCAGCCTCAAGTACTTTCCAAATTAGTGGAAACCAATAAATATAAATATGACTTCTGAGGACCCTTCACAAATGCTGAAAATACTCAATATGATTAGATAATAAACAGCAATGCTGGCGAGTTTGCATTGGTCTGCTGTAGCAATAACATGGTGTCCTGCCAGCAACAGCACAGAATGCAGTGTTGGGAGAGCAGGAAACTAGTGGGAAAGAAAAAAAAATATGCAAGCCTTGCCCTTTATGCTTTGCTGATGAGGAAAAATAAATAAAGAGCACAACCTTTCACAAAGGGCTGACTCTGGGATCACTCTGAAGGGCTGGACCATGCATAAATCAGTAGAGCAAGAGGTGAAGGCTCAACTGCTGCACAGAAAATAGCCCCTCAGCAAAATGGGCACTGGTGTTTTATCTCTTCATTACTAATCCTGCCACACAGATCTGATATCATAATCCCTTTCCGTCTTTTATGTCTTAATCTCTTCCCCAGCTTCCAATCTCTAGTAAAAATACATTGGCCAAAATGATGGGAAACTGGATTTGGCCTAAAGAGACCAGTAGCTAAATGAGCAGGCTCTGATTTCCTAGAAGGCGTATCATCCTTCTCCTCTGTGAAGTTGCTTCTGCTTTAAATCCATAAGAGCAAGAGTGGAGACATGACAGTCAGTGCTGAGTATGGGCTTTCTACTTTTGAGCAATTGCTCTCAAGACACTGACCAGTTTGTGGCTAACTCTTGGCTCCCAGAGATCAAGGACAAGTGAAAAATATCACTACACATCTTGCATGAGTCTATGGGCTGTGGGACAAAGAGGGCAGAGAAGTAGGAAAGGTGGACAGCAGGAGAGGACCGGGACCACTGGGCTGCCAGTGTGCAAAGTACTTCTCAGTTGTACTCCTGCAGGCCTGTGAAACCCCAAGCAGCCTCACAGGAGCATGAGGATCTTGGGGAGGGGACCTGTCAGCATTAGTTTCACACTGTCCTGCAGGCCAGCACTGCAATGGTTGAATCAGTACTTTTTAAAGCTGTGGCTGGAGGAAGTGCTCTCTCTGGGGTTATACCAAAGCAGTGGTGTTTTTTCTCAGTACTGCTCTCAAGAAATTGGGAAATTCATCCTGTGAACTTGCACAGTCATGCACTCACTGCATTTGAATAAACATTGTTCTTTTCTTACTTGGATTTGCTCTGCTCACTGAAACCACATCCACTTTTTATGCTGGCTGCCTGTCCTGTAAATTAACACAGAGATGTCTAAACAAAACCTCAGGGGCCCTTTACTGAGTAGCCTGCTAGTTACTTTCTTCTTCCCCATTCCTGTAAGAATAGGCGACAATATCGCATGAAGAGCTACTACAGAACTCTCATTTTTATTTTTGCCTTTCTTCTCTCACTCACCCTCTTCAGTCTACAGGAACAGCATCTCTCTGTTTGCACTTTCTATCATGTAACTGTAGCATTCAGCTATCTCCCACTCTCAAAATAGCCATAACAGCTTTTCCTTCCTTTTCTGCTAACAACAGCATTCGTGCTTCACTCTAACACCACTGGTGTAGCGTGTACCTCCCGGTGTGCGGTGAGCCACCTGAACACGCACACGCTATCGCCACTTCTCCTGCTTGTGGAGTTGTGATTGTTGATGCCTGCCATGGCATCAGCATGCACAGGAACACTAACGCTTCCTTGCAAGCTGACAGGCAGGGTCTCTCTCTCCATACTCCATGGGCTGCCATCCACACTCACTGGATGTGAGTTACGCATCACAGCCACACTCACCTGCTTATAAAGTCCCAGATTTGCATGCCATAAGCAACATACAAGGGAGAAACTTGAGCAGCAACTCCCAACAGTTCCCACACCAACCACTCAAGCAAGGGAATGAATTCCCTCTTCACCTGGTACCTGAAGACCATGCCAGCAAACTACTTGGCTGAGAGGGGCATTTTGGACATTTTCAGAATCTGTGCGATTTTGAAGAACATATTAGCAAAACACACATTCAGAGATTGTAAAGACAACCATTTAGACTGAAAACCTAAACTGAAAGTTGCAACAGCTCTCTTGATAGAAAGAGATTATAGCACTATCCCAATCTAAAAAAGACAACACTGCTAGTGTTCCAAAAGAGATCAACTCTTTATGAAATACAGAATGTGACACACCTCTCACCTCAAACAGTTTACAAAGAAAGGGTTTGACCTGTCAAATAAGTGAGCGGACATTTAACCTCTCTCACTTCGAGCAATGAGATCCACTGGGGCTGGTGATGCTGCCTGATATAGACGTGTACTGTACTAAGACTGGTGTTAAAAGTCCTAATCCAGCCTGTGAAAATATGGCAAAACCAGTGACACTCTTCTTGATCCCCGAGCTGAAGAGCTAAGTAAAAAATATGCTCTTGCTGCATCCCAGGGAAAGATAGTGCTCTCTAGGTTGATCACTTGTAGCTGCTGACTGACTTTTTGCTGTGCTGATTGAGCTCAGTTACCGAAAATTTGGGTACCCGCACCTCACAAGTTTCTCAGCTTTGCAGACTGGCATTTACAAGTGGCTGCAATAACATCAGTCTTTTACTATACTGTCTTCCTAAAACCTTCCAATAATCACTGGATGAAATGGATAACCAAAAGTACACAGCACGTGGAGACTGCTGATTTTTTAACATGTTGTGATCATGAAACACACTGTACCTTAGCCACTAAGGCTTTGAATGTCTCGCATCAAAACACACATGTAAGAGCTGCATGCAAGAGAAATTGAGTCTGACAGAAGAGACAGGGACAGCCTGATGAAGAACAGTGAACAATAACACTGAATAGAGTATTCACTGGGGACATAAGAAATATAAGTCCATGCTCTTTTGTGAATAATTTCTAGACATTTGTGTGGTCTCATTAGAAATTCCCCAAGTGGGGATGATACATATATCTTGTGCCAGAAATTGCTTTTTGCATGACCTAGAAGAGACATTTTTTGGGTTATAATTTCTGCAAGGAGAGTGTAATGAAATTTCATTTTGGATCAGTCTTGAATTTCTCTGGCAGTTTCATAACCAAATTAAAAAATCAAATGTTCAGACACAATCTTCTACTAGAATACTAGTGGTCTCCAGCACACAGAAGATAAGTGATAAATATAGCTGTTTTAAGAAAGTTTACTGAAAGTCTACTTAGATGCCATGATGTTCCTATAAAATATGTGATTCATTCCTCTTTACGTTCCCACAGAATATGTAAAATTGGGGTCCTTGCTGTTCCCACCAGCACAAAGTCTCGAGTCCAGGGTACAACCAGTTAAGCTTCTGCAAAATAAATTCTGAATAGCCATGTAGGTATCATATTGACTTATGAACTGCCTCACTCATTGTGCTTCCTCTTCATACTGTAATGAAAATAAGACCCATTGTATCCACTCTTTTCTTTCCCCCTGCCCCCGCCTTTGTTGCATTTACTTCTCCCAAAACCTGACTTCCAAAGATCACCTTTTCCTCCTTATGGCTGAGCTGACTTTCTATAAATGGACCATCTGTAGGTACTGGTTTGCATACTGCTGGCGTTGTACCTACTCTCTGCTCCGCCCTTAGACAAAATGCAGGAAAGGAAGCCTGGACTACTAACACACTCCTAGCTCCATTGGTTAGCCAGGGGTTTGTCCCTGGTACTTGGTTTTGCAGGCCACTCAAACAGATTATGAAGGTTCCCTTCAGCAGGCTTTCTGCATGGTCAGGATGTCTGGAAAAGGAGATGACTTATAGGTATGACTCAATGCCTGCTACGAGTCATCAGGAGATTTTCCAAGTTGGTTTACATGTGGATTATGCTTTAAGACAATTGTCCAGACAGTATATCTTCTGTAAGCCACCAGAGGTGAATCTAGATGGGTCCACAGGCTCCAAAACTAGCTGGTGGGCAAGTTTCCATTGACTCAGAAGGTGAAAACCCACAGACAGGAAGCACACACTGCCAGGTTCCTCCTGCTCCTCACGCCCCACCAGACCTCCTCAAGGCAGGAGTATTCCTGGAGGTTTTGTCTGTGTCTCCTGGGCCTGCTGGTGTTCCAGCGGTGCAGAGACAACGGTTCTACATTCTCCATGAGAGCAGCCAGGCAAGCAGCAGTCCTGCTGCCCCTGGCATGAGCCTGCAGCAGCAGAGCTGGCTGGTGGAAAGGACAGACTTCCCCCTTCCTCCAGCAGCGTGCCCCAGCCTCTGTGCTGGGGTTATGAAGAGCTGGAAAGAGGTCAGGTGTGTCATGCTCTGTGGTTACAAATAAAGGTACTAATTAATGTTTGGGATATGTACAAGATCTTGAATTTAGCAGAAAGCAAGCTTACAGTAGAACAGGAGAGTCTGGGCCCTGGCAGACAGACTCTAAAGAAAAACAATTATGTGCCTATTGGTGAGGTCCTTGGCGGACATCTGGTTGGCCTCATCCTCGAGATACTTTTGTATCATGACACGCATGATACAAAAAAAAAGCACCATGACACCCTTTGCACAGTGGAGAAGCCCTGCCCTTGCATGTGCTGGAAAAGACAGTTCTGAGTATTCATGGAGGATGCTGGAAGGCTTTCTAAGTTACCTGGAGATAGTGACAGCATGAGGGGCTGACAATAGAAGAGAGAAATACATGAAAACTTCTAAAGCTTGCCTGGCACCACTTCCCACACCATTGTGGTGTCCTGACAACCTCATGTTGGGGCAGCCATGGCTCAGGGACAGGGCAGAGGACACTTGGTGCCCTGCCACCAGTAGCTGCACAGGGACCTGGGACCTTCTGCAAATAGGGCGATACTCTCATCACACTGAGCCTTTGCTTGCCTTGTTTTGTGTCCTCACTTGTTACAAACCTTTCCAAATCTGCTGAATAGACATTCTTAGAAACAAGCAAACTTGGGGCTCTTTAAGGTGTGTGCAATGCCAAGCCTGAGAGCCTTGGGGTGGCTGGCAGCAACCAGGGACCCTGGACAAGCCTTGGTGGGCAGGCCAGTGGAGTGGGGCAGCCAGCTCTCTTTACTGGGACTAGCTTTGGCCCCACACAGCTGACCACAGCTTGGCTCCATGCCACCCACAGCCTTTGGTCCAGCTGGTACACCAGCATACCTGGGTCCCTGGGCCAGTCCATCCCCAGAATTGCCATCTGCCTGCACAATGCTTCCAAAATCTGTTTGCTCCACTGTCCCACTGAGCACTGTTTCACAGCCATGAGCCTAACTGCAGTGCACACACAGTGATTTGGTGCTCTGGATAAATTTCAAAGGGGAGAGGAAAGGATTTGGGACATTTGAAAAAAAAATACTTTCTTTTTGCAAAATAAGATGATCTCAGTGGAATCTAAGCAACAAGTATATCTCTTCCGGAAATAACAGGTTACACTCTAGTTTCTGGTGGATGCTTTTTGAAATGTAAATTTTTGAAATTCAAACTGTGGGAGGTGTTGCTTACAAACAAGGCCAAGAAAATCACAAACTGCTTACAAACAAGGCCAAGGAAATCACAAACTAACATAAAACAGGACATATAGTTACCCTCATGGAAGCAAATTTATCAATAAGAAGAGAAAAAATTGTGTCCTAACAATTCTAATACGAGCCTAAAGTGGTTGTGAAACAATTACTACACATCTCTGACTCAAATACTACACATGTATATGCGCTTTACTGTTGATACATTTAGCCATCACATCTCAGACACTCATTTGAAGGGAAAGTTCCCCAGGAAAAGTAGCCAGGGCTGAAATAACAACATCAAGGAAGAGAAACTGGCAGCTCTCCATAAAGCTTGCTTCAGCTTACCACTTGTTTCAAGACGCTGTCCTGATGACTGATCACAGGAATGCTGAGGACGCGTGGTCCAAATGCAGCCGCCACAGACTCTTTGGGCAAAGGACGGAAAAAATAACTGAGCTACCAGTTCGGCTTTGCTCTAATATGTGTTTATGCTCAGCTGTGGGGAAGGGAGTCAACTAAGTAATTGCAGACCTTGTTTATGCATTGTTCTGTTCATGTGACTGCCTGGATCCAGCCTTTTTACTTCTGAACCACTGTGCTCTCGCTGAGGTGGCTGCTGCTGCAAGGCATGCCTGCCTGTGCAAGAGGCTGCTGCTGCTGCTGCCTTTGGAGCAGCTCCCCTTGGGCAATGGAGCAGTTCTGCACTCCCCAGCAGCCTGCATGCTCAGAGAAGTCAGCCTGAATGTGGAAACATGCACCTACTTGTCCCACAGAAAATCCCAGCAGGAAAACAGAGGGAGGCTGCTGCAGAGTATCACTTTCCACATCCCACATTTTTTCACCTCTGACCCAAAGATGAGCCAGCAATGACACAACAGTGAGACAGAAAAGCCAGTTCAACATTACGCCAGAAGTCTTTCCTTTGCCCCTGCCCTTCTTCATACTTAAAACTTTCAGAGGGTCGGCTTTATGTCTGTGCACCACTCTAATGGCAATTAGAAAATTTTTTAAGTGTTTGAGCAGAATGCATATCACAAATAGGTTTCTAATGGCAACCTGAACAGAGTAAATCTCACTTTTAAGATGCAATCTTTTATTAAGTTATAAGCCTCCCAGCCTCAGCGGCGCAACATTACCGATATTCCTGCCTAGGTTCAAGCTGTATAATTAGGACGCAGAGATCATAGGCCAGAACTGCAAAGAGATCTGTTTTCTTGATCCTCCTGCCAACAGGGAACTTTTTGTGTGCCTGGTAGCATGTAAGCACTGTCACATCATACCTCTCTGTGTGTCATTCTCCCTCATAGGTCTATGAGCAGGGACAGATAAAAAGAACACGAACAGCACTGCAGAACAGAAGATCAAAGGTGCAGAGTTTCCAGCATGAAAAATGCTACTCTAGAAACCTGAAAGATATTTTGATAATGAGGAAATAGGGTCAATACTTGGAAATGTGGGGAAGATGGATTACAGGAGGGTATAAGCTGAACTTCTATCACTTATTGTAAAGGAAAAGGCAAATGAATCCATAGACACACAGTAACAGCGTGAAAAATTCAGTGACCTACCACTTAGGAAAAACATTAAATCCATGATCTTGCTGAGTTTTTTTCTTTCCTACAGATATCTTTTTCACCGAGCTTTCATTTTACCCTCAGCAAAATGTATTGCAAGCTTAGCAGTGTGCCCTGTTTATGAATTGAATTTATCGTTTGGCTACACCTTAGTAATTCAAAAGTGTATGATAAATGGTTCACATGGCAAAGCCCTAGCCTTTAATTGACTCACAGATTATCTACATCAACAATTTGCTATATAGCAAGCACTCACCTCAAATGCGTGGGCTTTGTTCTGTGTTTACATGACTGCCAATTTTTAAAGAAGAGGAACACAGCTGTAGAGACTGATCCAGCACCCAGCCAAGGAATATCTGGCTCAGGGAGAGCACTGCAAGAAACTTCTGCATCTGGCTGACATTTGAGATCTACAGAGATTTTCTTGAACTATGTCAAAATATTGAGTTTGTGAGTTTATTCACAAAGAAAAAAAAATTTACAAATCACCTTTTTTTTATATGTCCTGGGCATTCTTTGCTGCTAAAAAGTCAACCTGAGCTAGCTTGCTACCTATAAATAAGTGCAGATCAGTGCAATTGTGTCTAATGTTGTAATGAGCCAAATAAAACCTGATGTAGTGGCCCAGTATGGCTCAAGGAAGGCAATGTGTCTTTTCGTACAGAAGATAGTACACAGAGCAGCTTTTTGAGCACATTTTGGGAATCCCAGACTATAGCATGCAATATCATTGCACTATCTGGGACTGACAGCATCCATGGAAATGTGAAATGATTTAAGAGTAAGGCATGCAAGAGGAGAAAGAGAAAGAAGGGTGGGGTATGGGCTTTGCAAAACCTCCATGTCTGCATTTGCAGGGGCTCTGCCAAGTGAAGTAGGTCCTGGAGCCAGACAAGCATTGGCAGGAGCCAGCATCAGGGGACAATGTCAAGGAAGGGAGGAGCAAACACCGACCAAAATAGCAGAGTGCATATGGGTTTCATGTGAGGCCAAGACATCTTTAACCAGGTCAAAATACTTAGGGCACAAAAGGCTTTTAATGATTTTTGCACATGCAGACCCACACACTGCCTGCAGCAGGAGACAAGTGCAGTGTGGAATGCTCTCTGAACATCTGCAGACCAGCCACTGCTCTTCACCAGAAACACTCTCCAGTCACCCAGTGGCTGGGGGTAGCATAAGCCAAGAGAAGTGTATTCCTCATGGGTACACACCTGAAATAAATTTTCAAATGCTTGGCCAGTTTCTTCTATTAGCAGGCTCTGTTACCTGATCCTCAATGACACTGAGAGCTGGTTTGTGTTTCTCTGGCCTTAAATCTGTCATTACAAGCTGTCTGGGAGCTAAGATGAAATGGTGAATTAACTCGTAGCAGCTCCAGGAGATTCATAAAGGAGGATGTGATCTAACAACACTTTCCTCCTCTGTCCATTCTGAACAGTGATCAAGCAGCTGAATTTGCCCTTGAGTATCAAGGCCCAGAAATAAGTATGTCCCGAGAGCACCTGCAGAATAGGAAGGCTAATTGGTAATATATGGGTAAAAAGATGGGGTAAAATTTAGATTTGAAAAGTCTACTGGAAGGCATCCAGTCCACCATCCTTCTCAAAGCAGGGCTAATAAACTGAAGTTTATTAGGACCATTTCTTGTGAAGCTCTTGATATCTCCTGCAATGGGGACACCCAGCCTGCCCAGAGTTCAACATACACCAGGAAAAAACCTGGAGTTTTTTATAGCTTGCTACAATTTCCCTTTACTGAAGTTTTGGCAGTTTGCCTCTCATCCTCCTGCTGTGCAGGGCCCAGCAGAGTTTGGCTCCCACTTTCTCTACATCCACCCATTAGGAAGCTGACATCAGCAACTGATCAAGCACTCCAGTCCCCTCATTGCCTGGACTTGCTCCAAGTTATTGGTATATTTCATGTGCAGGACACAGGACTCCAGCTGCAGCCTCACCAGTGCTGAGAAGAGAGGAAAAACCACATGCCTCGAAGCAGGCGAGGGTGCGATTTGCTTGCTGGATGGCCCACCCGAGGTGCCAGGACCACCCTTTCTGCACAGACACTACTCTGGACTGCCAGCCCCCAGCTCACAATGCTGTGCGGAGTCGTACCATCCTCAGTGTCAGGTCTGGCATTTGCTGCCGTCGGGGGTTGCCATGAGCTCCAGCTTGTTGAGGTGACCCTGCATGGCAGTACTGACCCTCTCGCCTCGACGCTGTGTCCTCAGACTCAGGCTGTTCTCATCCCAGCATGCTGCACGTTGCCAAGACTGGGACAAATGTCCAAAGCTTTGGGTGGTGGAAATGAGACCCACCACGCTTTTCCCATTGGCTTCATGCGTCCCTTCAACACATAGTAACTGTGGACCAGGCCCTCCTCCAAAAGAAAAGGACAGGGGAGTTTTTAGCACAATAATGTTACTTTTCTTACAGGAAATGCTTGATGGAATCTTTTCCTAAGCGGGAGAGGGGGGAGGAGGGAAGTGAAGGAGCACGGACATATCCCAGGTGAGCATTCTCAGACCCATTACTGGTAAGTTCACAAAGCTGTCAAATGTCATTGTCAAGTACATTTTTTTTTTTTTTATGCATTCTTACAAGTAAAAAATTCCTACAAAATATTTGTTGTCAGTTTTTGAAATTTTCTTCATACTCCTAGAAGATTTTTGCTATACACAGAATTAAAATAATCCTTTTCAAAAACTCCTTAGTAAAATGCATATTACTAGTAAATGCATGTTACTTAGTAAAATGCATGTTAGTTGTCCATCACTCTTTCTTCCTTTGAGGCACAGCATCCCTAGAGCAGTTGTTTTCTCCTGGCTGATTTCCTTCAGTGTTGCACAGTTAGATTATCAATTCCCTTTTTTTTTGTTTAAACAATTAGTTTCACTTTAGCAGTGCCCTCATAGTTTCAATATATTTTTTAAATGAAAATTTAAAGAAAAATTATAGAAACTTTAGGCCTGTGATATTTGAGAAAAGTGTGCTGGATCTCAATTTGGCTTCCTTTCTAAGGTTAAATAATACATAGGTAAAACTGATTTTTAAAGATAACCAATAGAGACATTTCCCCCTCACAAACTAGTTTCAAAACTTAAGATGACATGCACCTCACCGTGTCAAAAGACAGAACACAGAGAAGTTACTTTCCTCATATCTCCTTTCTTAAGATGACCTAATCAATTAGACGCATAGTAAAAACAGCTGTGGACCCACTACTCTCTTCTTTAGGTCAAGAGTTTAATTCTTTTTCACAGTGTAGTTACAGAAGGATATCAGAATCTGCAAGTATGCTTTTGCTCTGAAATGCCGTCTCCAGTTTAGCTGATGGAAGGCTTAAAAAAAAAAGATGAAAAAATTATCATGAGGGCTCCAGACCTTGACCTGCAGGCATCATCCTCTAAGCAGCTGATTTTTTAAGAGAGGTCATTTTGCCTTTGCCTTCAGCTTACCCTAAAGACAATATGGTTGATGTTTTGGCTCACAGAACTCTTTTCCTGCAGAACAATTGTAGTGACCTGGGGTTTTGTTTACTCTTCTCAAAAAGTCAAA